>BGPR01032298.1:0-17569 GCA_013235015.1 Araneus ventricosus | reverse complement strand
AACGTAAGGATATAAGTAGGAACATCTGAGCACTAAACTGAAATTTTTTATTTATAAAAACGTGTTGCACATTAAACATGACTTTCTATTCGTCGATTATATAATTAGATAACACCCTCTATTTTGGTGATTGTGTTTCTGTTTAACTAAGAGTCTGTGCGATATTTGATATGCTGATTGATTCAATCTAATATTGCCATCGAATTGTAATAGTTGCGACTGATTTAATTTCTGTTTCTAAGTTTAAAAATACGATAGTTTAGGCAAGCATGGCGTACGGGTGTACGAGGTAAATGGTTTAGTTTATCACTTGCTTTTTAATGACATTTATGTGCATTAAACTTGAATACATAATTACTAGACAATCTTTTTGCCTACAGCCTTCTATATAATATATCGCATTCACCGTTAAAGCAAATAGTTTACATTAAGATTGATAATTATAGTCGAGTAGTTTTTAATTTTACAGGGAACACTTCCACGAAGGAAGAAATTTAATTTAATTTCAAACATAATGAGTAATATATGGTCTTTAATTATCTACTATGGTGACATTTATTCTTATTGCAATTGAACCATCATGAAGTATCTATTTTTTAACTTTATTATGAAGTTAGAGAACAATGAGCATCAATTATTCATTTACCTCTAGAATGACAAGTTAAAGGAAACTTCAAAATTTTAATTAGTGCCGCTTAAATTATTTTCGAAGTTATAGTTTAGGATATAGAAACACATTCATATTCATTTCGCTTAAATGTTAATTGTAATTTCTGACATTTGACTCACAAGCACTGACAAAAGTAGAAAGAACAGATTTTGTAAGTCATATGACCAGTTAAACAGAAAGCTGCAAGTTTGAGGTAACCATAAGCTTCTGTGAGAATACCTAGAAGATGGGTATTCAAAATTCCATTCAAAGAGAACATTCGAATTGCCTTATGTTGAAAACTAGTATTCCCTTCCAGATATACCCAAAGCTATAAAAAGATGTATGGTATACAGCGCGCTAATGAAACAATTATCTCTGCCTCTATAATAAATAATTTCAATGACCAGTTTTAGAATTGTTTGCAGTGAAATTTTGATAAATATTTTGTCGGGCCTTTAACATTTTGAAAGAAGGAAATTTAAAAATTGCAAATGATTTGAGTCTTCATAAGAATCATTCAGATATCATTATTTAATTCTGAAAATGTGAAGATAATGGGATTATTCGAATCAAAGTAATAATTTATAGCAAGGCAAACTTTTGAATTATTTCTGAGAAATAGTGTTAAGTATAAAGAGTTATTTGTCATATTTTTGTAATGCTGTGAAATCTTAATGTCTTCAAAAGCATTTACTTTCACTTCTTTATTAGCAATACGTAAATAATTATTTTCAAAATTTATTTATTAAAATTTTGTACTGTTGTTCTAATGAAATATCCTATAGGTATTCATAAAATTCTTCAGTCATGTTTCTTGCGATTGGTCTTCATTGCGCAGAATTCACTAGTTATCTGCTTTTGATTACTTTTAAAATAGAATAAAGAGACTTTTCATGGCAATAAGTTATCATGTGTCATAAAGAACTTTAAAAAGGCATATAATTAGCTTCCACTTCCAGGCCCCTGAAATTCAAGTGTTCTGCCGAATGCTATATTTTACTTATTACCACTACTTTTTAAACAGCAAGCGCTGAAAATAAATAAATAAATAAATAAATAAGATTCAAGAGAGAACTGTCCGTAATTACTTCAATATCAATTTGAATTATTTGACTGGAAAAGAGAGCATATCCTGCTAATACCTCCAAGTTCATCAGCTTTCAGATAGGGACAAGTTTTTGCTTTGTTTATTTACATTTAGGTGCTGGGATTACGTAATTCCGGTGTAATACTAAGTCAATGGAATCTTCAAAGCGGAAGTCCAAAAGCCTAGAAGATAAAATCAAGGTTTTTAATGTAAGTAAACAAACCAGAAAACTTGTCCATTATATCAGGAAAAGTTAATAAAAGTGAAGTGCGTAAATTACACACACAACTGACCGATAAATACGAAAGAACATTTGATTTAAAGGCAGTTTGGAAGAAATCCAAATGGCTTGTTATGATAATTACTTATTGACTACCCGTGGTGCCATCATGATCGCATTAAATTTCGATCATCTACATACAAAATGCGATGGAACAAAATTTAATTTTGCATTCAGCTGATATTGCCCGAAGCTATTTGAGGGACAATTCTGAGAAGTGAAATCTTTTTTTTTTTTTCAATTTAAGGCCTCAAGAATCAGATGAATTCAATTTCAGCCTCATCATTTAGAGCCCTCTTTCTGCTTAAAGTATTGAATTTTCTGCAACTAGGTTGTATTTCAGTGGGATAGAGGGTGCTTTATTCAGTCATTACGATCATAAAAATTAGATTATATGGCTGGTAGTATACTCTACTGTAAGAGTTGAAAATGTATTTAGATTTCTGTCATTTGACGCTTTATAAGAAATTATTTATTTCAGTGGGATAGAGGGATATTTTGTCTTCAATAAATATTTACTTAAATGAGGGATTATTGGAAGTGCCATTTCTAGTTAATTTTTTTCCTTCAAATCTGCGGTTTTTTATGCATCTCATTTACAAAATGCTGCATTGTGTCAATAGATGTTTTTTCTTCTTTCCTGACATTGAGTTTTTGAATAATTTATGGAAAGGTTAAGGAAATCAAAGATTTTTTTATTTATATCAAATTTGTGAAATTAACAGATATTTCATACATATTGTTCCAAAAAATCCTCCTGTGATATATGGTGGAAACAGTCCGAGAAGCAGGTTAATGTCGAACGACGCTTTATTGTCGACCATTCCGGAAAACACGAAGCACAGCTAGCAGGAAAAACACAGCACTTAACCAAATTAGCTGCACAGTCAGGCAGCAAATCGCTAACAATAAGAGTAATAACAAGAGAATAGTACTCGGCGTCCAACAGCTGACCAACTTGCAAAGCGAACAAGGTTCCAAAGAGATTCTTCGCACTCTGAAGAAATTCCAGTCAATCAACACGTTCGAACTCACTCAGTACCTCCGGATATTTATAGTCATCCCGTTAGGATGTGACGTCACATAGAATTATCTAGTACATTCTATATATCTCCGCTCCTAATAGAGATATTCAGAAAATTCTAGTATTTTTAAGGACCTTCATTTTATCGCCAAAGTCACCAAAATGGTCGTCAAGGGATGTTGCCTTAACTTGCCTCCGATGGCTAGTAAGAACATCTGTAAATGTCTCTTTTAAACACTAAGACTAATATTGCTGGGAAGCGACATTCAATGTTCGTAAGAATATGTAACACCAACAAACATACTATTGTTTACCTATAAAAATATACCAATTTGATACGTAATATCTGTACTTCTTATAAGTAACTTCATTGTTTACTTTAGATTTACTTAACCTTCCAGCAGGCCCGCCCGATATATCAACGTCAAAACTGGTACCTATTTCCTAGATACGCTATTGTAAAATATAAATATTTAAGAGAGTAATTATTAAAATTAAGTTGTAATTGGGCAGGGGACAATAAGCACATTTCTTTTAAATAATTTTTATTTAAAAAGGACTTGAAACAATGTAAGCATAAAACACAAAAACAATATTAAGTGACCAAAGAATTAGCTGAATGTCAAGAAAATAAAATAAATTATCAATATTTCAACTGAAATATTTACATTTGTAGTATAAAACTGCAAAAGACAATTGGAATCAAGACATAAAAAGCAGGAAATCAGTTTCAAAGGCATTTCATTGCAACTCTCGCGCGTATCTCTGAAATACAAATAGCAGACTAGCTGAGTTCTATTAACGCCTCAATTGCCAAACTATGACAAACAGTTCGTCGAAAGCAGCTGGAAGAATATCATGCTGTCGCAGCACCCTCTGGTAAAAGGATGTAAAACAAAATTCTTGTCTAGTGTATCTCTCGAATAAGCAGAGAAGGTCAAACTGGTGATAATCGTGATAAAAATACCCTTCATTTGAACTATGTGATTTTTGCTTATCTATAAATACCAACTACTAAAACACAACTGGATCAATTAAATTTCTTAAATATATCCTCTCTTCATTCAACGAAACAACATCGACGTTCTTGAGGCTGGTTTTGTCTATAAACAGTGTTAAATGACGGACTTAATATTATATGTAACACTGTTTTAAATCATTTTCGAAAAACAAAGACTACATAATGTATGATTTATTGATTACATAAATAACCGGTCTTTATGAAAAAACATTGTTTTCGGGTATTTTTTTTTCATACTGTCCATTAATACTTAAAGTAACCGGGTTATTTCCGTAAAGCGCAAAGGGATATCAAATCATTCATTTGTGTAGGTCCAGTAATGTTAGCCTTTTCTGAAGCTGAACTTTCAAAACTTCCCAAGAATTTCCTTTCAATGGATTCTTCTTTCTTTTCTAAAGGGCCATAATGGACCCTCGAAATAGTTTTCTCAACACTAGTGAAAAAACTTCTAGTGCTTATCAAAGATTAAACGCGAAAAGAACTTGGGACTAAATTTATGAAAACTGAAGTTTCTTCCTGAAATAGTTGTAGAACTTTATTTCCGAAAATAAAACACTTCCGTGCAATTTTGCGACTTACCCTGTTTAAATATTCCAGCGGAAGTTCGAAACTATCCAAGTACCTGAAATAAATGAATCTTAAGAGAGAAAAAGTGCTCATGACATAATTTACGAGGACTTTTGATTACGTTTATGTAAATTAAATGGATTCTGCCCAACAACAGAAGTTTCAAATGCAGGGTATAAGCTTTTCTCAAGTCGATGCATACGGAAACATTAACTCTTCGTCTTCCTAATTTGAGTTTTTTCAGATTGCTTACATCATTTCCTGAAATGTTAAATAAGATGTGAATAGAAGGGACGAAAAAAAAATTCTACGGGAGGGCTGTCTCCTCGAAACTGCCGCTGGGATTGAGGGGCGTAGACTTACTTACCTTACTCAATAGTGACTTTCTGTGACTAAAGTTGTTCTACGTGACTAAAGTTGTTCTATGTGACTAAAGTTGTTCTATGCGTCTAAAGTTGTTCTATGCGTCTAAAGTAACTCTATGACCTTCCTCTGTTAAATGAAACTAAAACCAACTCAACTCAATTAAAACGATGGAAAGGACAGCTCAATTAAATCAACAATTGTTAATAATAATTAATTAAGGACAGTTAATTAAGCGAACACTCAGCTGTGACTTTCTGTGACTAAAGTAGCTCTATGTGACTTTGACCTATGACCCGTGCTTTATGACCTTTCTCTTTCAAATGAACTAATCTGAATGAATTAATTAATTTGAGGTGAATTAATTATTAATCCGTTCAAATACAGTTAATATACCGCTCACAACCGATGCGTGCGCGCGCATCGGTCGCTGTGACGTCATCAAAATTCTTTGAGATTTTCACCAACTTTGCAACTCGACTGTGACTAAACATAATCACAAATTCTAAAATTAGTTTTTTAATCTTCAATGTCTACCTTTCTCTGTTAAATGAAACTAAAACCAACTCTATATTTTATTTTGTTGCAGAGCTATAAGCGTTTAACTTTAGCACAAAATTCGATGTAATTCAACAATTCTTGAGTAATATTTCGCGTGAAAGTCATATCGATGAATGAATTGTCTCAGTCTTCGTACGCGCGCATCGGTCGCTGTGACGTCATCAAAATTTTTAGTGATTTTCACCAACTTTGAAGCTCGTCTGTGACTACACTGTAATTCCAAATTCTAAAATTCTTTTTACAATCTTCAATGTGAACCTTTCTCTGTTAACTGAAACTAATCCCAACTCTATATGTTATTTGGTTGTGCAGCTATAAGCGTTTAAAAATACCATGAAAAGCGTCATAATCTTTTCCTTTCCCGACACACCATTAGAGAATTATGGAGGACGCAAGTCTACGTTAAAAAGTATTTTAATCATTTATAATACGAGGTGTTTACAATCTTCAAGAGATAATGCAGACATTCAAAAAGCATGACAAGCATATATGCACATGATGACGCATACACCTGTTTCGACGACATGCGAGTTACGTTTGTCACGTGACTGTAAGGTCATATGAATTGACTCTTATTGCTATTGTATTTTACATTTATTATTTTTTAAAGAATGTTTGCAGTATTTGTTCATTTATCCTGGTTTAAAAAAATCTAGAAACATTATTAATAATACTTGATTTAAGCGTAAAAGTAATAGACATGGGTCTTCATTTTTCAGAAATTAACTGTGCTTCATTCAAATATGATTAAATTAAATTCATTATGCACTTGCACTTTATTTTCTTTATTATTGAAAGCTGGATGATTAGTATAATAAACATGAAAAATGCTATAAAGTATTTGTAATTCCAAAATGACTGACAAATATTTTTTAAATCTTAAATGTCAATTTTTTTAATACGGAACTGAGAAAAACGGAGTAAAAATTAAATTAATGTCTATCCATTTCTATTAAAAGTTTATTTTTTTATAAATTCATAATTTGTAGCGAACTTACACTATAGTATTATTGAAATACAAAATAAATCTCACTGCCTGGGCTGGTACTCAGAACCAAAAGAATTCCGTCAACAAAACGTTTTTAACAAAGGACTCCTAATCCATATATTTCTCTTCTTTATATAAAAAATTATGGTAAAGATGCTGCACAAAATCTTTTTAATATAATGCATATAAAATGGCAAATAAAAATATTTTTAGATACATAAATAAATTCAAAACAGCTTTAGTTTAGTTATCTTAATGCCTCTTTTTGAAACTACACGAGGTCTGTTTTGTAGCCGACTCGTTATCTCGAATTGTGGTCGGATGACGAGGATGACGCATCACGTGGAAACCTTATGAATGTCGTTTTTCGTCACCTTATGAAAATTCCACCAAACACAAGCTTGAGATTTACGGGTCTATTCTGGTACCCCCAGTTGGGTTCAGGGACGTCACAGTTTCCGCACGTTGACAACGGGAAAAGTGACGTCTCCCAACCCAACCGGGGGGTACCAGAATAGACCCCTTAACCGCAGACTCGCATATATGGCAGATTTTCCATGTAATCCGCGACCTTCTGGCTACGAAGGCAACCCAGATAGCAATTTTAGTTTGCAGCCATCTTTCTCTGCAAGTCATCAAGCTTACAGCAAGTTTTACATGGCAAGACTGCAAGTTCATAACAAGTTATCGCAAGTTTCGAATTCACCATAGGACAAGCTAGAAGCAAGCTAGAGAACAGCGCGTTTCGAACCGACGCGACGATCAGATGGTCCCAAGGCCGGTATGCTAACCACAATACAAGTTGGCACTCCAGCAAGAAAAGGAAGAAAGGAGTTTTTGCTTCGTCATTTTGTCAAGTTTGCCGTGTCAAATATACTGCAAACTTTTTTTACGAGGTCAGTAGTCGATTATGCTATCTTACTTTGAAGTGGTTTGCTGCAAATTTGTCATGTCAAGTTTGCCATGACCAGATTATATCAAGAAAAAATCAAACATGATATATCAAAATAAAATATATAAAAAAAAACAAAATCATCAGCATGCAAATGTTCATGCTATCTGGGAAGGCTCTACTACGATACCACCACGACTGCATTAAATGGGTATTTAGCTGAGTTAAACAAAATCAAAGCTTCGTTGGAAACATCTCACTCTTTTGAAAAGCATCACAACTAATGGGTTGGAGGTTTTGGTCCGCCACTTCGTTATCTTTTTAAAAGTTATTAGCACTTGGTAAAACCTTTATTTGATGTGAAGAAATTGTAACCACTTGTTATTTTCCCAGTTTTTTCTTAAAGCTTATTTGCACTGTTGTTTGCTTTTGCAATACTCCATTTTATTGTTTTGTTTTTAAGAGTCTTTATGATTTCACGGTCTAATGAACGAAAAATTAAATCGAAGCAATTCTCTCTTGTTAGTTATTAAACCTGTATTAAATAATCTATCAGAAAGTTTTAAAAGAAAGGTCTCCAAATAATAAGAATAGATGATCAGAGAACATAAAATACTACTTGACTTTTTCCATTATTTTCTCTCTTACTCGAAATTAAAAGTATTGACATCTAATACGTAATATTTATGGTAAATAGAACGGTGTTAACATAAGTCAGTTTAAAAAAAAATTCGTTAATTTTTATTTGCTAGAAAAAAAATGTGATTTTTTCCCCTTCAAGCAGAAATTGTTGTTCCTTCTCTGAGCTTGTTAATTTTTTACTCATGTCACTGGAAAATATTACTTAAAAACAAATAAATACCCTGATGGGAAACGTTCCATTTTCAGTGTTCTATCTTATTTAACTTCTGAGTGAAAGTCTTCCCCGTCCTATACGATACATTAGAGTAGAATTGGACAACGAGCTTCCTTCAATCTGATAATGAAATGCCTAATCTGGAAATAAGGCCATGCTAAACTGGATTAACTGTCTGTAAGCTTATTAACTGTCTGACAGTGTTACATTAATTCCTAATCCATACTTTCCTAATAGTGAAGATTAATGTAAACGCCAATGATTTCTTGATCTCCGTATTTATCTTGTACTGATGCATTACTCTCAGTCAACAATGAATTGAATAACTAAATGCATGTAAGGAATGCCAATGTTGTGAGATTCACTTAAATCCCTGCGGAAACAATGGACATTAACTCTGATTGACTAATGGAAACTTATGGATTACTTTTCAGCATCACTGATGAGAAATTACTTAGAGTTTGTTTCATGCAAAATCAAATGCACCTTGAATCACAAAGTCAATTTACCTTTCGCTGAATAAATCATATTTGAATGATAATGGCCGATTAATCTTTCGTAATAAATATTTGCGAGAGCATTTACAGAATTAAACAAATTGCTTAATGCGTTATTAATATATGCTTTTATCATGTGCTATTATATTGTTATTTTAGGTAACAGATCGGAGGTTGTTACAAAAATGTATGAGTAACTAATAATAAATCGTTGCTTAACAAACAACACCACCAATCTAAATTTCTTGAAATTTGAAAGAGGAAAAAAATACTCAATTTTTCGCAACCAATAACGGATCTTTCTGAATTTTTTAATATCTTATATAAACATAAGACTGCATATTCCTACCAGATAATAAATCATTTATTCTATAAATGATTTATTAATCATCACATTTTATATTAGTAATCTGCCAAGACTTAATCTCTTACAAGTTATTTTCAAAATAAATATCTCATATTGCGTATTTTCAACAGAAGTGTTTCTCATTATTTCAAATGGCGATATAATCTATAGAAAAAACTATTTAAAACACATAATGGAAAAGCTTAAGCTTGTTTCTTTGTAAGATAAGTATTGGTGGTTATGCTCAAACACATTTTTTCCGATCCGTGAAAACTTCAGATTACAGCAGTTCGACACTCCTCTCCAGATTTCAACAGTAACCAAGCGGAGAACGTTTGACAGCTGACGGATTTAACGTGTACCAGGCCCCAGTCTACGACGGATCTTTGGTGGAATTGGGTCTTAAATCCATGACCCCAGGTTCTGATGTCGAAACTCCGCCAAGCTTCACCTATAGTGGAATTAAGTGTCAAATCCAGAATTCTTTGATCACAACATAATTGTTACGAAAGCGTAAGTTCGCTTGCCTGCCATAATAGACTTGCAGTTGGAAAGATAGGTTTACAGGGATTGTATTGGATAGAAGCTAACCACCCCCGTCTTTAACGAAAAACTTGAAGACAATTTTGGCGACAAAATGAAGGTTCTCAAATATTCAGGAATTATGGTCCTAACTCTACTATGTACGGAGTTATGGAGAACATTTCAGAGGATTCTATGTGACGCTATGTCCTGTCAGAAAAGGCATAAATATCGAGCTACTAAAACGAGGATTCGATCTCTGTTTGAAGTTTAGTCTGCAGTGCTAGCTGGTAAGCTGCGTGCTATTGAAAGTGGTGTTATTGTTATTATTTTTGATTTTCTGTTTGTTTGTATTGCTAATTTGTACAAGTGCTCCTTTTCTTGTTTCATGCGCATCACGATTTAATTAAATTAATCAATTAACTGATAATTAAGTTCAGAAAACATTAAAATAGTGAATTGTCATCGAGAATATAAGTGTACAAAATTTCCAAACTCTAGCACATCAGGAATTGAGTGAAAAATAGACTGCAAAATTCCATCTTTAGGATCAGGAAACAAGTGGAAAAAGCGGCACATGTTTTAAGAAAAACAAACTTCATTATTTCTCCTTTCGAAATGAAATTTCATTGGATTAGTCACTTTTCTTTATATTTAGATCTTAAAATTTTAATGCCCTTAAGAATGAGAAATATTTTTTTTAAATAAAATGATCCCTTTAAAATACACGACAAAAGAAAAAATAGAGAAAAAATTTAAGATGAAATGAATTAAATACAAAAAACCCCTTAGCTTGCCAGAAAAAATGAAAAAAAAAAGTTTCTTCTTGATGGAACAAAAATTTATTAAAGAATAGAAAACATAAACAAATATTAATTTTCTTGCTTATTCCTCTGAGCTTATATTTTGATAAAACGAAAAAAAAATTCTTTAAAAAAATATAAAACTTTCTCAAATTGGAGTTGGCTGCATTACTTAAATAAAACGAAGGAAGAAGATGAAAAACTGCTTATTGCGAAAATTCCAAGAAATAATATATTATCGTAGATACGAAATAATTAAAAACTGTTGTTACGAAAGCCGTTATTAAAATGATCCTAAAGAGTGTAAATAGTTTCTTGCTATCTGCACAATTTTAATTATAAAATCATTTTCAGTATAATAAAGTGCCTGTAATTTGCAAGAAATCTATCTTTGAAATATTTATTCTAATAAAAATCTTTAAAACACTTAAATAATATATATTTGCTTCGTCTTCCTTTGTACACATATTCCTAGGTATTTAGGATGTTATGTTTTCTTTTTAATAATCTCCTATATTAGAATAAGTTCGAGTATGAAACAAAGAAGATGTATTCTATCAACTGAATTGAAAGTTATGTTTGAATTGAACGTAGACCGTTTGAACAGTCGACTGGCCTATGCAGGTTGTAAAGAGGAATCCAGCGAATTATAACCAGGATTTCATTAGTTGGTCTTCCACCGCGACGAAAAGGAGTTTGTTAGGTAAAAGTTTTAAAGTTAAGTAAGAAGACTATACTTTCACAAGTGTAAATTTATAGGAAATTATGGTAAATATACTTATTGACATGAAGTGGTTTGCTTAAACTTTAACAACAAAAATAAGAATGATATAAACAGCATTATAGTTTTTGTCTTCCATCAAAATTCTGAAATAAGAAAATTTTGGAAGTCTCTCTTATTCTTATTTTACCTCAAATATGCGATTTTCCTTTGTCTGGAATAAATCTTGATTTGAAAATATTACAGTTTCTAAGAATGGAAGAAATTCCTGTTTTGATTACTTGGGGTAATGTAGAATTTCCTCTCCCAGGACCGATTTCCGGTGTAATGCTTCGTCAAAGGGAAATCGGAAGTGGATACTCGGCACGGAAGCTCGGTGTAACCAAAATAAATTTTAAAAAAAACTGTTCCATAGATGATTCTAACTCATTTCTGAAATTATGTTTCCAACAGTTTATAGAAGGTCACAGATTGCACTGTTCAGCAACGGATTCCGAGACTACCACTTTTGGACAGTGCAATGAGTCATATGAGCGCATTTCCGGAGTTCTTTGTTAGATCACGCTCAGTAAAATGTAAACATCACCCTTCCATTCTTTAGTTTCCCCCTATTTTGATGAAAATAACTCCGCCCGGCGCATGCGCAAAAGAGCGGAGGGTTTCCGAATCCGTTACTAAACAATAAACGGATTATTTACTAGTTTCAAATCTATACAAGGAAGAAATATATAACAGCAAATATTATATTCATTATTTGTTAAAAGTGTATTCAATTCTTAAGTAATATACAAGTCTCTGAAAATTATTTTATTGTTGACAATAGTAATGGTTAGTATGTCGGTAGGTAGAGTAGATATTTTTGGCATAAAGTCCAAGGTAGGACATGCACACACTAATAAGGTTTGGTTACACTGGCGTAATTCGTGATAGGAATGTTCATCATTTTAATCACCTGGGATAAGACTTAGCTACATCAATTGGTTGCTAAAATGGAATTCAAAATTCTTAAATGGACATCCAAAAATCTTGAATGTTTCAATAACTGTTCAACAAACTACATGGATAAGTGATTTTTTATTTAAGTCTTGTTGTCCTTAAATGATGTGAAATGTCGAACTTAATTAGTTAGGTTCAAAATTTTTAAAAGAAATTTGAAAAGAAGCTTCATAAAAATAACTTCAAGTGCATTCTTTTCTTTCATACTCTGCGTTAGTGCTGAAGAACTGGATAAAACTTTAATCGTTGTGTCGGTGGGGTAATATGAGATCTTTCAGCATCGAAGCTATTAAAACTTCTGAAGAAATTCCTACTAGAATAACAGATATTTTTTACCTTCTTGTATTCTTTCCCTTTTGTAATAAAGCGTCCTAGATCGGGAATGGTTGACTTCCGAAACAGTTTTCTCAGCATTAATAAAAAATATTTTTAATGTTAAATGGAACTTAAATCTAGCGAGAAATTAAATCGAGACCTAGATTATGAAAACATAAGTTTCTTTCTGAAATAGCTGTAAAGCTTCCTTTAAACGAAAATGAAGTGCTCCCACATAACTTTATGACTTGACCTGTTTTAATATTCAAGTGGAATCTCGAAAAAATTGCAGCAGCTCAAACAAATTTATGTTAGGTGAGGGAAAGAACATATGACGTAATTTTCTGGTCCTTTCGATCACGTTTATGCAAATTAAATGGATTTCGCCCAACAACAGAAGATTCAAATGCGGACTTAACTTTCCTCAAGTCGACACACTAAGGAGTATTTATTCTCTGTCTTTCTACTTTGAATGCCCATGTTTAGCTTACGTGACCAGATGAAATGTTGAATGAGATGCAAATGATAGCGACGAGCAAAAGCGTTTAAATTGTGTAGACTGTGAGATGTTTATAAACTTACAGAGACGAGATCAGAAATTCAAAGAGAAAAATTACAAAAGACATTTGATAAACTACTTATTGGGATATCTTAGGCGTCTTGCTTTGGATTTATAGTTATTGCGAGAGTAATATTTTTGTGCGCAGCTTTTAGATTCATTACATTCGTTGGCGAAAAATGATTTATTTTAAAATTGTTATTATATGCTTGCATTTTTTTTTTTCATTTTTCCAAAGATACTTCTAAAAAGGATTGCAGTTTGCATAGATTGAAATATTAAGACAGATAACATAATGGAACACATTTAATTTAGGCATGAATGCTTAATTTTATTTATACTTGAAAATATAATACGGATGTACAAGTGCTAATGGTTGCGTTCACTCGGCCCTAGTGCCGATGTATGATATACGTATATTGGGGAGTATGCATTTACGCACGAACAGAACCGACGTCACCAGCAGGTGCGCCATCTATATTTACAGACTTTCCCTACAACATATAAATATACTTGGAATGTCTTACAATTCGTTAGTTTTAATATTAAACTTTTAAAAAAACAATAATCCAAAACAAACAACTTAAAAACTTGAGAAACAAAACAAAAAGGAAACGTTTGAGAAAACAACGAAATGGGATGGACGCATTATTTCCCAAAATATATTTAATGTAATAAACAGCAGATAAATGCAACAGAGAATTTGCTTAATTCAACTTAAATTAGAGAAATAAACAAAGAACAGCTTAAACAAAAGAAGCAAAGAATAGTTTTGTTGATAAGAAAAACATTAATTTGGTGTAAACACCTTTATAAACTGCATTCGATGGTGAATTTTTTTCTTTCTCTTCCGCAAAATAAACGAGATTTAACGAGCCATTTCTGATCCTAAATTCTGAAGAAAACATTTCCCATTTAAGGAATTTGTTTCGCAAGCAAAATGTTTCTTTCTTTTGAATTATTTTCAGCTTCGCTTATTTTATTTTTGTATTTAATTACGGAGAGTAGGACATTTTAAACTTTAATATTTTTCAAATATTCTTATGCTCTATAATTTTATTATTATCATTATAATATTTGTTGAGAAAACAGCATTATATTTTGTCAAATAGATTTTTATCAAAAATGGATTGAAATACAGTATATTAGACGTTGTCTCTGTTTTCTGAACATGTTTGAGCAAGGAAAATTATCTTTCCTACTAGTAAATGGAAAAGCATAGCTAATGCATTTTGTCGCTCTCTTAAAGAATTGGAATATATAACTTCATATTTTAAATACTTCTTTATAATATAAAGTAGTCGCTTTTTATTCCCAAATTACATTAGGTATTTGCTATATAATCTATGCTATGTCGGATAGTTGTTGTATAAGATACTAGTAGAGTATCCAGCGTTGCAGGTTTTTTTCTTTTCACATTCCACAATCTTTTGTGAGACAAAAAATGGAGCAATGCAATGTAAAAACACAATATTTTTCAATTTCATTTCATTGAGAGAATATTGCTCACGTTCTAGAAAAGTAATTCACAAATTAAAAGTATCATAACTTTCTTTCATATCATTACACATTATATCATATTTGATATCTTCTTTATTGCTTGGCTATTTTTTTGGGCATATTTCCATTTAGGAAACCTGAACATAAATATTTCTAGCTGTATAGTCAATTTATTAGATGTCTCATCTTCACTCAATCCAGGAAGGGGGAGTTAGGGCTCATTTACCTTTAGAGCATTTTAAGTCAAACAATGAAATACATGTTTACAGTTTCCAATTTCATCAAAATGTCTCTAGGCTTGTTGAACAAACATCCTTATAGATCTTATGGGTAGTTATCAGTTTAGGGGATTCATTGGAAAAGATTTAACTTCGATATATATTTGTTCGCCATGTGCCTTTCAGTTACTCGCCGATATTATATATATATATATATATTTCAACAACTTTAATAACAGAGATGGTTTGCACAGCAAAATTAATTTAACCTGGCTAAAGCTTGTCCACAGCCAAGCTGCTATATTAATTGTTGAAAACTCCATATACTTGAATTGTCTTTTTCAATACTTTTAATAACAACAGAGTTTTTTCACATGTTGACATATAAATGCTTAAACCTTATTTTTTTGTTCATGGTATCTATAGTATTTTCAATTCTTTAGATTTTGTTTTAAATTTGACTGTATTGTTCAAATAATGACTTTTTAGTATAGGATTTGCTTCTTGATATGTCTTGTTTACTTTGTTTCTGTATGATCATATATAATAAGTTATATTTAGATTTATATTAATATATATATCTTCCATGTTTATATATATATATATATATATGATTCATCACCGAATCTCTCAAACCAGTTGGACTAGAAACCTGGAATTTCGCAGGTGGTTATTTCTTGGATATTAGGTGCTCACTAAGAAAGGATTTTTCGAAATTTTAATTAGAATTCTAATTAATTAAAAATTACTTAAAATTTCAATGTTTTTCCTCAATAACTTCGAAATATATTATCGCCCATTACAAACATATTATTACCTTTTTAATATCGTCTTAAGGATCAAAAAATTAACTTTGTAATCATACAAATTTCATTTCCATGCAGCATTCGGTTTAATTTTAATTAATTTTTGAAAATGTTTTCAAACACTGTTTTCAACGATGTTTTTATTTTTATCACCTGCAGCTTTTCTGGAGCATGCGCGGAAGAGCTCCTTAACAGATGTTTTTTTAAAAAAAACATTATTAACAGAGAACTGATGATGGTGAGTTGCGTTTTGAAAGTTATTTCTGTCAATGTTTTAAGACGTAATTTGATAAATCTTTTGTAAATTATTTATAAATAGGTGCGCTTTCTCTGTATAAATCTCTATTGTAAAAATTTTAATTGTGTTGTTGTTCTTTGTATTGAGAAAATAGATGAGACTTTAAAAAAAGCCTTTGTAGTTTCTTTAATTCCGATATAAAATTTCGCTAAAGAACCGGAATTTCTACTAAAGAAAGAATACTCGACTGCAACTAATAATACAGACATCATATATTATGTACAATAGTGCACAGAAAAATAATTAAGGATATATTTTAATTACGAAAATTTAGCTTTAAAATGTGCGTTTTAGATCTCAGAAAATATTCTTACAGTAACAAAAAAGAAAATGCCAGAATTATAAAATACAACATGTAAAACTAAATGCAGTGCGGGCGTGTTATCAGATCGTTTTAGTAATAGTTCAAGTTGGCCTCCTCCTGCTTTGTCTCACTAAAAACACGGCGGTCATGGAACAACAACATCGCTTTTCGCTTCAAATGTAGCCTGTTCGCCGAAATTGTTCTCACGAGCACCAGTTTCTTCTTTCTTTTCTATTCTTCTTTTATGAATACTTTCTAATTATTTTGCATTTATTTAATAACTGTGTTCTACTTACTGATTAACGGGATATTTTATCCTCCTATGCAGGAAATTGAACATCGAATATTCAAACTTAACCCCTTCTTATTCGTATTTATTGTACAGCAACGGATTCGGAAACCCTCCGC
Organism: Araneus ventricosus; assembly: GCA_013235015.1. Taxonomy (NCBI): domain Eukaryota; kingdom Metazoa; phylum Arthropoda; class Arachnida; order Araneae; family Araneidae; genus Araneus; species Araneus ventricosus. Next base: position 985 of record BGPR01032298.1, on the reverse strand, counting down.
GCTTTTGCGCATGCACCGGGCGGAGTTATTTTCATCAAAATAGGGGGAAAGTGAAGAATGAGAGGGTGATGTTTACATTTTACTGAGCGTGATCTAACAAAGAGCTCCGGAAATGCGCTCATATGACTCATTGTCTGACACCCCTTTCCGGTGTAAAATCGTCCAAAAGTGGTAGTCTCGGAATCCGTTGCTGAATAGTATTTTCGAATTTTGAAGAAATGATTATGTTTTCCATTTAAGGCAGAAAATCTCACCGCGAAAACCCGAAGAAAGTAGAAGTATTTGCGCCATTTCTTGGCAATATTCAGAAATACAAAAAATAATCGCCCAATATAACGAGACGCGTGTGAGTAGCTACGAATTCACTTTCAGAGATGCAATTTTTCTCTTCGTCGCATGACATGCGACGCCGACAAAGATAGTGTTGAGCGACTAAGAATGTTGTATAATTGTTGTCATTAACGGAATACAGATCTCACGCATAATAGAAAAAATACGATTTGGTAGCTCATGCCTCTTCGAAATCCTTGTCCTGTCTTGTGTATGGTGACGTTTCAATGATGTCTAAAATTCAGGCTGAAATTGTGAATCATGTGTCCAACAGCTTGCAAAGGTTCGAGTGCTTTACTCAGCAGAGGTCAGGATTTCCTTAAGTTATTAAACATCAGTACTTCAATAAAATGTCAAGCCTGAATTTTTCATTAATTAAAATTTGTGCTTCCATTTCACAAGAAAATAACTCGTCATTGCCCAGATTCGTTTAGTAAATTGATTATAAAGTAGCCAATACATGAGGAATGATTTCTTTACGTTGTTAAACATCAGTACCTCAATAAAATGTCAAGCCTGAAATTTTCATTAATTAAAATCTATGCTTCCACTTCACAAGAAAATAACTCGACATTACCCAGATTCGTTTAGTAAATTGATTATAAAGTAGCAAATACATGAGGAATGATTTCCTTACGTTGTTAAACATCAGTAC
>BGPR01032296.1:0-17570 GCA_013235015.1 Araneus ventricosus | reverse complement strand
TTAGTTACAGAAGACTGGAAAAAATTAAATATGTCTTCAAGGAGCTATTTACATAATGTGGCTTCAAAGTTTAAACCTGAAGTGGAAGATTTCATCTCAGTCTCTTTTTTTTCCTCCTTCTCTGATTCATTTGGGATATATTTAAATACCACAGAAATTATGCTTGTTGTATTGTTCCATTTGAAATCGTTTAAAATTTTATTCGGTAAGCCTTCCCAACATGGATTGTTGAAATTTCATTGGCTGATGGGACAGAGTGCAGGATATGTCGTAAACTTCAACTGAATGCCTTCGATTATTATTTTCGGCAGTGTCTTAAAATGTTTATTTGTTTGGCATATTTTGCTTTCTGTGTAATAATCATTTTCATGTTGCAATTTTTTAATATTGTTTCAAATAAATGTACTCTGTACTGTTTTTCTACAGTTGAAATGTCATTATAGTGAAGAAAAATAAGGGAGAAAATCAATAATGTCTATCGTTTGTTTTGATTTTGATTTCAAAACTTTTTCGTGTCATTGTGGGCGTTTTTTTTTTTCATTTTGTTGAAGTCCTGATTCCACAGGCAACGCCGTGCGCTTACTGCTAGTCTTAGGTATATTTGTGTCCACTATAATAAAAAATCTCTTGAAGAACATATTTCACTTTATAAATACTGATAGATATTATCAAATACAGCACAAAATGAATTTCATATAAAATATGCAAGTGGAGAAACTTTGTTTAAACGACTTCTGCCTTCTGTGTGGAAATTCTGTTGTAATTGGAACTAATAGTAATTTATTCTCACTTTGTGATTTTCAGTCACTTCACAAAATTTTTGAACAGATTTATTTTACATAACAGTTACCCAATTAAAAATTATTTTGATGCTGAGGTAGCTGCTATCGAAGGATCTTGAAACAAATTAGGGCCAGATACACTTAAATGGATTTTTTTCTTTTTTATAACAAACTGGGTGTATTAGAATCTCTTCAATTTTGAAAATATTAAGTATTTTGATTTCAAAGCAGCATCGTGTGTCGAACTGTATTTGGCTGTTGTCTCAAAAGATAGTGAACCATTATAAAAAAATAGGAAGAAATATTTATTGTTCCTCAACTGAGTGTGTAGAATGCCTAGTACCAAGTTCAACTTAACACACATTATTTTGGTACAATTTAACAAAAAGAGGTTTAAACCTCTAACCAATCAATTATTTTGATTTGATAACTTCTATTTAAAAAAATACATGTTTTTTGACATGGAATTGAATTATTATTCTGAAGAATATTTTTAAAGAAATTTACGAAATAATATGAGTTACCCAATTTAGAGCTGAACATGGGGAATGGAAAAATTGGACTTAACCGCTTGGAAGTAACTATCAGCAGAATTTCATTGTATTATGATAAACTATCATCAAAACTGTTTAAGATTCAGTGTTCCATGAACATACCTGACAGAATCAGCTTAAAAAATTTGAATCATCTACTCCATGTTAATATTAGCAATTAAATGGAATAAGACACAGTTCTTTTTTTTCATCTACTTTCTACTTGTTACATGATTGACTATTTATTTGAGCTAGAAATCATTATTTTTCATTTTGTCCATTCATGAACAAAACTCGCATCAATCTGCATAATATCTTTTTTTTGTGGAATGTTCTTAAGAAACAGGAATTTGACAGTACTTATCTTTTTTCTGAGATGATAATTTTTGTTGCACTTTATTTTTGTTTCTGAGTTCATTTCTGATTGAATTACACACTATGATTTTTATTTTCAATTCAACAACAGTTGCTAACCATTTTTTTTTATTTTATAAATCATAGATGAATGACAAAGTTTAAAACATCTAACAAAATTTTATTTATTAAAAGTGTTTAAAGATTTACTTATAGTAGTTTATATTTTTACAATGCAAAATTTGCATGAGTTTTTGTGAAGCAGCAAAAGATTTTTAAAAAAAATCACATGGTAAAGATACAAGTGAGCCATTTTCTCATTATTTTCATTGGCAATTTCATGAAATTACTTTATTGTGAAATGACTAAACTGGTTTAATAAAATATAAATGATTGATTGAAAATTGGTGATTCAATAAATATTAAAGCAAAAGCAAGCATGTTATATTTCATTGAAACAACATATCCAGCTTCAAAACTACATCTGATAATTATCTTTTTAAATATATGAAACAATTTTCGAATTAATACACAGAACAGAATTCTGTTTGAAAACATGGATATTAATTTTTTTTCTTGGAAGAAATGCAATGCCATTTTTTTGATAAAATTCTTCCTTGTTTATTATAAATGTTAGAATATGCACAATTTTGCAAGGTGTGGAAAAGGGGCATCTTTTATGCCTTTTCTTTAAAATAAGATTATATGGCACAAACTGTGTGTGCACCAAAATGTTCTGAATTGAATTGTTGAATACTGTTGTTTAACTGATGAATAAATTAAGTAATAAACAACGTTTTTCCTGTTGATAATGTTTTCTGATGAATAAATAAAAGCATAGACAACATGAATTAGTTTGTGAAATTTTATTTAAAACCAGTATCAAATACAGTCCAGTGTTCATTACCATTGTTGGTCCATTTGAAATGAGCACAAAAATACAACTGAAAGTACTGAAAAATAAATACTCTAAACATGGAAGTACATCACAAATGAATGAAAATCGGAACTCTTTCTCTGGAAGGGTTCAGTGTGATTATTTACAAAATAAATAAATGCTTTGAGATCAGGTCATCTTTTGTCCGAGTTTTGGTGATTACATTTTATTAGTTAAAGAAGTATGTTCTGATGAAATGAATATTAAGTGCTTGTAAAGCATTGTAATAACTTTTAATTGTGTAAATTTTTCTAAAATCTTATAGGGAAAAAGATCATTGACATTTCTTTTTCATAACCGTTACTCATTCGCTTGGTATGCTTCTGATAGCTTTAGGAATAAAAGTTCTATTATTAAAGATTCCAATAATTAAAAGAACATTTTAAATCATTCTCTTGTTGAGATTGATTTGGTGATAAAATGCTAACTCTTAATGATAATGACAGTAAAATATGGAATTTCATTTTAAAAACGGAAGTCTTAATGTTATAGTTATCTTGCAATTTTTATCATTGTTTCACAGGATGCTTTTTAAATAAAATTGCCAATTTAAAACAAATTCCACAGTTCTTATAATTTGTTGTTTCGTTTAGATAATGTTCATCCTATTGCAATAAACTTCTTAAAGGAAAGCTACACTTTTTCACATTAAAAATTGGAAAGCTTTCGAAATATAAAGTTAGTATGCATAAATGTAGTTTTTACAACTTCCAAAGGGTTTTTAAAAAGCCATTTGAGTACAGAGATTTAAACAGATTATTATAGAATAACAAATTTTAATGCTGACACATTATGATATTCTACTTCATTTTGAAATTTTCATTTTTACAGGAAGGGGAAAAAAAACAGGAAGGTTTGCTTTTCTTGATTATAAATTTTATTCTATTACTCTGATTTATTAGATGATTTTATTTCTTGTACTTTGAAATTCAATCGTAAATTAAATATTAGTTAAAGAAAAGATTTGGCATCAGGCTAATTAATTAATGAAAAGGGAAACTTGCCTTTTTGTTGCATATTATTTTATGATTTTAAATGGCCATTTTTTTATACAGGAAGAAAAAAATCGTTTGCTTTTTCTGATTATTGTTTTCATACTTAAAAGAATATTCTACATTTCTATTATTTTAAGAGAAAATTCGGAAAGATATTTCGAGATTTAAACAATTACTTATTTGTAAATGTGTTTTAAATGCATGCATCCATCCACACTTTTAAAAATATTTATCTTCATTTCGAATATCAAGGCTATAAGTTCTGCTTTCAGGAGTGGATTTCAAATGGCCATTTTTTTTTATACAGGAAAAAAAATCGTTTGCTTTTTCTGATTATTGTTTTCATATTTAAAAGAACATTCTACGTTTCTCCTATTTTAAGAGAGATAAAATTCGGAAAGATGTTTCGAGATTTAACCAATTACTTATTTGTAAATGTGCTTTATATGCATGCATCCATCATCGCTTTTAAAAATATTTATCTTCTTTTCGAATCTCAAGGCTACAAGTTCTGCTTTCAGGTGAGTGGATTTCATTTTCTCCTTTCATATGCTAAATTAATATGGATTTACTAATGCAGGACTGCAGTGTATCCTTCATCTTGCATTTCAGCCTTTGCCAACAGAAGGTGCAATTTCACAATGTGATTCTATTATCTAATCATGTGATAGTGCCATTTGAGCTCTGCAATTGCTAAGCTGGTTTTTACACCTACTAAAGCTAGAGCAACATAATTTTAATATGGATCATATAGTGTCTTCATGCACTGGCAGGCTGAATTAATATGTTTCTCACAGGCAGGAATTTTATGAATGAGCTTTTCTTTTTAAGATGTCGACGTGAACTGTGCTGGCATGGATTTGTGTAGATTTAATTTAAAAAAGTTTCTGTAAAATATCTTTTGGGATATCTTGGATGGATGGTTTTGAGTTTTTTTCTTCTATAATGAGGTAATGTGAGATATTAAGATGTAGCCTCTACGTGTGTATAAAAAGCCCTGTTTGAAATTATTTTTTTAATTAAATTATATACTCTATGTTTAGCACGAAATGTTATGATGTTCTATTTTTTTAAGTAATATGATTTAGAAATGGAGGTTACTTTATTTAATTTATGAACTATATCGAACGTTTTGTTTTATCGATTTTTTTAATATCTGGCAGTGTTAACTATTCAACTTTTGCATTGAAATGTCCTCCTCTACAACGTTTTATATCAAAAATATAAAAATTCTGCTGTTTCCAGTTCTGCCTATAATTCAATTTTTTTTCTGTTTATTTATTAGTTAAGATATAACTTGCTATATCTATTTGGTATACATTTTCGAAGTCGTGTATGTGCTTAAATTTATAATTAAATTCATAAAAATTTTTACACTTCAGAATTATTGTTGAAAATGTTTAATAAATTGCACGGTTTTTAATCCCTGATATTTTTTAAGTGAGTTCTTTTATGCAAGTAATTCGTTTGCTAATTTTCTCTATGGATTTTTTTTTCTCTTGGGATTACAAATATATTCAGTTAGATGTTGAAATAAAGTATTCAGTTTTATTAAATTGCTCATATTAATAAAATAAGCGGAACCATAAACATTATTTTAATTCATTTTAAGAATAACCAGACTTATATATTTACTTATTATATTTTCTTCCATTGAAAATTTCTCAAGATATAAAAGGGATTTACTGAATAACAGTTTTGCAGATGTCGTGGTAGTGCGCAAAATTATATCAAAAACTTCCTTATTGAAACTTCTAATCAAATGCTTTTACATGAAACCAGTAAAAATAACAACCAAATTTCATTCTTTACATCATTAATGAAAATAAATTATGTAATTGTTATTTTTTTAAATATAAATGTTCTAAAAATAACTTGAAATCTTTTCCTTTAAATTAATACTTATGTAAATTCGAACATGCCGTTAATATTCTACGAAGTAACGCAAGCAGGTCTATTAAGTATTCTGAATAATCATGCAGTATTATTTTCACAATTTAACAGCAATGTTACAGAAATATTCATTGACAGTAATCTTCCACAATACATTGAAAATGATCAATTGATAGGTTATTGTAAATGCACATTTATGAAATATAAAAATCAATGCGTCTGTTTTGTTCTTTAAAGTCACATCTAAAACTAAATGCACAGTTTACATTCGTTTTCTCCCTTCGAAAAATATTGAGAGATCTAGTCGTGTCTGAGGCAGTGCTATCTATTGGAAGGTTTATAGGGTAACAACGTTGAAGAACATGGAAATATTACACATCATGCACATTAAGTTATGGAGTAAAAAATATATCCTCATCCATAAGCAGGAAGCTATTTGGATCGCCATTCTGCAGCGTACAAACTAGATTCAACTTTTTTCCCTTTCGCGTGTAAAAAAAATTGGCTCCTTACTCCAAGGAAGGAAGTCTAAACAAAATTAAACTCTTAGTAATTCAGTAACTGCCTTTTTTTTTTTCATTATTCTGAAATACCAATCATATTAGTAGTTGTCAGCAATTAATTTGAGTAAGTTTTTCCACTGCTCTTTTTTGCAAGCTTATTAATTTATTATTATTTCATACTTTTCTGTCAAATTTTCAATTTCAGCTAAGTAATTTTATTATTTTCTTGTCGCACAAGATTGTTGTTATAGTTCTGTATTGTCTTATAGCAAATCCAATTTTTTTTAGAATAGAGTGTTTACCCTTTAAAGTATGAAGCTTTCTACCATCTATGTTAACTTAAATGAAACATTTTAATATTTTTAAATCCATGTTTTAATAATCCTGTTATGTTTAGCTTTTTTGTTTCTCTTAATTGATCGTATAAAAATTTATAATATCATTGAAAGAAAAAAATATTTTTCTTTTTTTTATTGAACTATTGCTGTTTTCCTGATTTTTTTTAAAAAAAATTCTGATTTTTTATTGATTTGAAGGCTGTGTTTTGCTTGTAAGGTTTAATTTTTGTTATTAAGGTTTCTATAGTTTCCAATTAGATTTTCATCTTTGAGATTCAATTAAATTTACTTATATTTACAAGATTTCAACATCGTATTTTCCTTCCCAAGTTCGATAATAACATATCCCGCATCCTGTAAACTTTTAATTATTAATATGGGAGTAAATATTATAAAAATTATTACTGAATCTATTTTAAATTATATATTCATCCAAACTATGATAGAATAATTTTTTTTTATTTTTTGGCCATATGTTATGCAACGTTTATTGTGTGGAGGAAATTAAAATAGTCTCACCTTAAAATTTCTTAAGATCTTTAAGGAGATTTAGAATTGCCTTAAATCATAACTATATTTAGACGGATTTTCACTGGCAGCTTACCAATATGATTGGTAGTATTAATGCAGTTTTCACTCTGAAAAAATCATCCTTTGAATAACCTATCTAATATACGATAAAAGTGTAAGCTCAACTAACAACAAATGAATATTTTCTTTAAGTTTATAATTCACGATATCTCTAAAAGCCCATTAATAGTCTTCACTTTCCCATTCTCTAGAATAATTGGAGCTTCCTCTGTCGCGGACTGGAATGTTTGCTGTACCATTTCCTTCTTCCCAAGTATCACCGTTATGGTAACTGTACTGTACTGGATAAATAGGTTTTTCCATATCTTTTTGGATGTACTGTTTATCATTTAAGCACCTGAACCTTTCTTCCAGGTCAGCTAATCTCTGCATTGTCACTTGAAGCTCTCTCAGCATTTGATTCGACGAATCTTCCATCTCTAACTGTTTGTTCTCACTCAGTTCAAGACATTCCTTCAGTTCCATGTTCTCAATCTGGATTTCGTACAGAGACTGTTTGATGCTGCTCAGCTGCTCTTCCAGCTGTAGAGCATTCTCTGCTGACAGTTTGAGCTGTTGTTCTTTGTCGTTCAGTAGTACCTCGAATCGCAGAAGTCTGTCTTCGTTTTCCTTCAGTTTGTTCATAAGAGGATGAGTGAACACCTCTGGAGTTTCGTACACGTGTTCTTCTGGTGTCTCCGTCGCTGTCACATTGGTGCTGAAAGCTGATTTGTAACTGTAACTTTGACTTGGGCTTTCTCCAGTGCTAGTTTCCATCTTCTTGCACAGGTCATCGATGCAATGATCGATGTCTTCGAGATATCCGTACACAGTTCGATTTAGCTCGTGTTTGTTCATGATTTCATTGCAGTGTCTGTCCTTCAGTTGAGCATGTAAATCTTTGATCATGTCTTGGCAGGACATGAGGGTAGCATGATATCCAATCAGTTGGGAATGGATATCGGGACTTTCATAAGGTCTGTCGTTGGGGATATTGTTAGGATCTTCTATATATGCAGGCTCCATGCTCTTTTTATTTACGTGATGGCGCTTATGTCTTACTGGATGTTTGGTGGGAGTTGGCTTCACTGATGAAATGTTATCCAGGTGGGGCTTCTTTTGGCCTAGAATTAAATAGCATTTAATATTAAATAAGGCAGTATCCTCCAAAATTTTGAAGCTAAGTTGCATGTCGTTACTTAAAGCGGTAAAAATATTTTGAAAGAGCGTACTTTTCTATTTGTACACATCCTTGTTCATCGAATCTTATTTCAATTCTTATTTCTTTAATGTCGAACTTAGAAACCTTCGATTTAACGGATTAATTAGGGTGAAAGAATGGCTGTAAAATCATGAATGTGTTGCAAACAAAATTCAAAACAGAATATTACACTTGAAATCATGTTCTATAATGAAAATGTAAAATATTTAATATACAAACCATATGGGTCACAAAAAACCACTTAAAACTGTGCATTAGAAAAATAAAATAACTCCTCAAATCTCGAAGCGCTTAGTGGTTTTTATCAGTTTTATCTTTATTCCATATACGTATATATGCTTTAAGTTATATACTTTCTTGTTTTTAATCTCGAAAGTTTTTGGAGATTTATTCACCTACTTTTTTGTTCTTTCCAACAATCGGCTTTCGCAGAGGGTTGGTGCCACAAATCTAGTTAATGCGACAAATCGGTTCCCAAGACCGATTGGCGTTTGATTGTTGGAATTCCAATTCTGGGTTGTCTTTTTCTTAGTAGTAATAGTATATAATCAAACTATCTTTTGTATTTCATTTGTATGATTATTGATAAGGTAACTTTATTTTATTTTAATATTTAGATTAATATATGTATATGAACAAATAACACATGTTTTGATTATTTGAAATATTTAACTATATATATATATATATATAATAGAAAATCTCTCCTTTTTCTCAGGTAGGGATTTAACAGATAGACTATATAGAGAGAGACAGTATTTGATTAGAATGTTAATGATTAAACAGGCACGAGTTATTAACTAATTTCTTTTTATTATGGAGAGCAAACTTGATGGATGGCCGTACATCTTGAGTATAAGGTTTCAGCTAAAAGAGAATAGAAAATCTCTCCTTTTTCTCAGGTAGGGATTTAACAGATAGACACGTGATCAAAGTGAAGGGAATAATAGCTATTTTTACTATATTACGTAAGTATTTTAGGGAAAATGCATGGCTGCAATACGTCGCTGATTTCGCGAGTTGTGTGCGCGTGGAAACGATTAAAATATTCTTTTAGTAATAAATATGCCAAAACGAGAGATTTAATATTCCTCCAGCGCGGGAAAAGAACGAAACTGGAGTTTTAGAGAAGTGATTTTGGAATACATTAAGACTATATAAGAAATATATACTATTAGAATTTGAAAATTAAGTGAGATTATTACATATGTTACAAATAAAATTAAGTGAGATTATTACATATGTTACAAATAAAATTAAGTGAGATTATTACATATGTTACAAATAAAATTAAGTGAGATTATTCATATGTTCTAAAAAAAATTAAGTAGATTATTCATATGTCAAAATAAAATTAAGTGAGTAATTATTAATAGTTAATCACTATGTAACTAGTAATAATCTCCTAATTTTATTTGTAAATATGTAATAATTCATAATTTTCAAATTCTAAATTATATATTTTAAAGTCTAATGTATTCCAAAATCACTTCTCTAAGCTCCAGTTTCGTTCTTTTCCCGCTGGAGAATATTAAATCTCTCGTTTTGGCATATTTATTACTAAAGATATTTTAATCGTTTCACGCGCACAACAACTCTGAAATCAGCGACGTATTGTAGCCATGCATTTTCCCAAAAATATCACGTAATAGTAAAATAGCTAATTCCCTTCATTTGATCACGTGGCTCATCTGTTAAATCCCTACCTGAGAAAAAGGAGAGATTTTCTATTCTCTTTTAGCTTGAAACCTTATACTAAGATGTACGTACATTCCGTCACTCTCCCATAATAAAAAGAAATTAGTTAATAACTCGGCCTGTTTAATCATTTAACGACTACAATTACGAATACATTTTATATATATAAATAAATGTAACTTTATATGTTTAAAATAATTCATTCTCATCATTGATCAATTAATCATTCAAAAGTTAATCTTTATTTTTTCTACTAAGGCCAAACTGACCTGCTGGCAAAGCCTCGACCGCAGAGACGAAGATTCGGGCTGGACCGTACAGAGGAGACCCTGCGCCCCTGGCAGAACTGCCAAAACTGTGCCCCCACCCCACTAAGTGCTATATTTTTATTAATTTTTCGTACAATCTATGATTCGTCCCACCTTAAATAACTACCTTTCTGCAATTTTTTTCCCTCACGGTTTTAGCAAATTCGGTTTTTTCCAGAGGTTTAATGAAAATTAAACATTAATGAACTGTATTAATGGAAAATACTGCACACAAGTTAAATGATCACTGCAGTGAATATATTACAATTTGCAGATATTTTCTAAGATTTTAATTTATTCCCAATTCTTAATCAGCCAAGGTAGGATTATTCTCGGGTTCTTTTTTATTTGCACAGCAGATCGCGCCAATCTAACTCTTAAACCTTGTTTTCCTAACGGTCATGTTTGCTCCTCACCTCTGCCTGCGCCCTTGGCGGGAGCCAATATCGCCACCCCTTCGGTACGGCCCTGGATTCGAGATCTGATTCCACCTCAGATTCTCTGTGTATGCTCCCTTAGTGTACGTTAAATACGTATAGGTCAAGCATCCTCCTGCTGATGTGGTGTGGAAGTTTGAAAAAAGGAAGAGGTGGCACAGTTATATGAGCCGTCGTATCGTTTCAAAATGGGACGTTAATCAAATTAAAAACTAAACAATTTTAATTTATTTAGTGACATTATATAATTCATTTTTATATTTTAGTTTCATAAATTCTAATTGTATTCAAAGAAAAAAATATCACTGTACTGACATCTTCAGTAATAAATTATCAAAATAATTTTATTTTTGATCGCTTATTCATTCAATGAGGAGAAACTAAATTTTTTAAATGATGCATCATAATGGATTTAATTACTGATTTTGGCGCATAATTTGATAATGAATAGTTAAATTAGAGACGATATTAAAAACGTTACTGATGAATCAATACTGAGTAGCAAAGAACAGAAATTAAAAAGAGCGTATAATGCAAAATAAGAAGCGATTAAAGTGCTTATAAATGGATGGACATTTTTAAGTTACTAAGTCTTCGGCTAGAAGCACAGGTTTGTGTTTTGTTAAACGAAAAATAATTAATTTTTAAAGGTGCTTTCATAATGAACTGGGGGAGGCGACATTTATTCTGAACTTAAAATATTCTAATCTTATTAATTATTCATAAATCATATTTTATCCTTTAACAAGAGAAAAAATTCTCATTAAAGGAGCGCGAAAAATTGATTCCAAAAGCGTAACAGAAGTTCAAAATGATCCTTGTCGAGTTACTTTTTTTTTCTAAATCTCAAGTTGGTATTTTAAAGCTAAGAAATGAAAAAGATGACAAATATAACGGGTATTTACGTTGAATAATACGAATGGAAATTTTAGTCGAAGTCTTGTAGGTGGTGGTTTTAATTCCACCTATTCTAGAATATCTAGCAAAGTCTGTGAGTCGAGGATTATTGATAAAGAGGAAATGTGGCTTCTTCTTCTCTTGTTTAAAGCACCTTGGAGTACCTAGGTATCAACTGAGGTAGAAGTCTGATTTAGATCCATTATATACAGGTAAATTGTCTTCCTGGAAGACTTTCAGGAGAAGCTGGCCAGCGTTTGTGTTACGCTTGGAGAAGAACCAACAAAACCTACATTCATTCATTTCATTTCCAGAAGAGCCAGTTCAACACTTTCGTTTTGGTGCATAAATTGATAATTGTGGCTTATGTAAATAGCTGATACAGATAACAGAAAAAAGTTAAATTATATCTACTATCACTTCTTTGCTTTTTTTCTCTTGGCGTTTAAAATTATGAGTACATATTGTAGTCTAGATGCAAATATTTATGAATGGAAAAATTATTTTAACAAATGCCTTTGAAAATAAAATGCACTTCTAAAAACGAAAAGGCGGACAGAAGTTTAGCGATTGATTTTTTTTTACCCATCACTGTTTACAAACATTAAAAATATTTCCTTGCGATATTTAAAAGGCAGAAATTCGTCATAAAATGATGAAGATCTATGAGAAAAATCCTTTGAACTTACAAGATATATTTCTCTGGAAGACATCTATGAGCTGGCGATTGAAATGTATTGACTTTTCCAATTTTTTCTGCATCAAAAAGTTTAAACGGATGTATTCTGCTAGATCGTAGAGTATTGCGTCGGGGTTTTCAATCTATTGAAAAAACAGAAATGTGTTTCAATAAATACACAGATATTAAACAGTATCCAAATGTAAGCATTAGCCTCGAGGTGGCATTAACATTTTTATGCTACCTGGAGCTGAATGGTTTCATAAATATCAGAATTCTGAATAAAAATATAACAATAAAATTATATCAAATTTTACTTTTTAATATTATATTTAAAATGACAAAATTCTTATTATTAATTCGGATTTTGCTCGTCCTATATATTAGTTCAATGTTCTGTTTATTGTTAGAATATCTTTATAAAGAGGAGAGTTTAAGGTGATAATGTTTGTTTTCGGAGTAATAGATCCAATAATATAATTCAGACAAAAAAAATGACTCTTTTTTTCCGGAAACAGAGCTGGTTAAAATATAGAGAAAGAACTAAAAAGTTCATTTTATTTATTATCAAAGTATCAATTTTTTTTCACATTTCTGAAAACGGAAGAAATTTAAATTTTTGGCACTGTGTTCGTGTAAAAACTTAAATTACTTTAACCATTAAAAGTAACTTTCTACAAGCCAATATCTTTTGTATTGTTTCTGCAAAAACATGTAGGGTAAGATTGGGCCCTTCGGACCTGGTGTCCGGTATGCCGGACATCAACTTTGAATTGCTCCTATTAATTCAATAATTGATGAAACTACATGCTTTTTTCCTATTTGATTCTCCACTTTCTTATAATTATAATGCTAGCAAAAATTTTTCGTTTCGAGGATGGGATCAAGCTTTTCCAAAACAACTCCAGAAAATCTTCGTTCTTCGCGCAAAATGGAGTTTGATGGCGAATTTTGCCTTTCAAGCAATTTCTTGCATTTAATCCTTTGCTTACCATTTAAAATGCTTGCGCAATATTTTATTATCCTTTGACAACCATTTGTGTGATTATTTGTCTTTTTTTCATTTGAAATATTCGGTATTGTCCGAATGCCGGGATAACTTTTTTAATTTTTCACCTACAGGCTTGAAATTTTATTTCTGAGCTACCCTTTGCAGTAGTACCCAATACAACGAAGTAAAAAAGTCCCACTTCTTTATTTCTTAATTCCGACTGAAGGGGTTAAGTCGCACCACAGCCGTACCTATTCCATTCTGAAGTTGCTTTCGCCGAATTAGCGACGCTGACGGCACTGCGATAACTACTAGCATATGCGGTATATTTCCATCATTCAGAACCTAACTTCGATGCTTTACAACCTAAACTCGATGAAAAGTAAGTTTTCGGTAGTTTTCTTATAGTTTTCGTGCATATTTTGTAAGACGTAAAGCAAAAATATTATTAATAAAATGCTGTTATTTCTAAGGATATCATTCTGTAATATTTGAACATTTGCTTTTATGTAGCTATGACACTCTTGTTCAATTCATTCTTTTATGATCCTTATTTAAAATATTTCACGTGGCGTTGCTTAAGTCGTACTTCAAACGATGCTTAAGCCGTACCAGGTAAGCCTTAAGGATCTCCTCAAATCTAAAGATATATCTTATATATAGAAAGAGAATATTGTTGTTTTTGATACGTCACGTGAAATGAGGCTTTTTCTAATTTTTAGACTGGGACCATAAACTTGGCAAAACGTACCTATGATACTTGGAACAGGGAGATATGGGCAAGGTGTCAGGGAAATTACATAATAGGGACACGGGCTTCATTGAAGTATGCCAAAAAATATAACATTCCTAAACCTACACTGTGACGTCACCTTCTAGAACTAAATAAAATAATACATTTGGAAGGACGAAAGATTCAGAGAAGGCAATGGAGAAGGAGCTGTTAGAGCATGTCCTAATTTTAAGTGCTGGAATGAGCAAACAAGCAAAAATGTATTTTTGGGATTCTTGCAAATGCCAGATATTATTCTTAATAGAGTAGTTTATTCAAAGAATAGTAATTGAAGGCATTTTTGATTCATTTTATTCCTTGGTACGGGTTAGGGCATTGGTGGAATGACTTAAGACACCGGTTTCCTTAGTCATATACCGATGTTACTACTTTAAGATTTGTTCATTTCATGCAACAGGTTACATGTATTTTGAACATTTTTGTAATAAATAGCTACAATATTCATGGAAGTTGTAAATAAAGCAAAATTTTGTCCTTCATTAAGTAAAACTAGCAATTAGTAGACTTTTTACCCTTAGGGCAGAGGTTCCCAATCTGTGGCACGCGTACCCCTGGGGGTACGCGAAGGAATAGTTGAGGATACGCGAACTCGAAACTGCTAATGGCGGAAACAAAAAAAAACATAAGGAATTTAAAAAAGTTACAGAATTTTGTTCCCCCAACTTAATACTTTCTATTTAATAGCTATACTACTTGAATAGTTGATTATTACTGAGTGTAATTTTTAGTTATCTTTATACGCTAATGCGAAATTATTGCAATACTGATTTCATTTGCTTTTGCGTTAAACTAATACTATTGTAGAAATGCAATAAAATGTAAAATAAAAAATAAGTCCAGCAAATGTTATTAATTAGAGTTATTTGACTCTTAAGCTTATCTAAGCCCTTGACATTATTGATAAAAGCTTCTTTGCATAGACGGATAGTTGGTAGTGGGAAGGGGGAGATTTGACAATAGGGGATACGCGAAAATGTAAAGATTAACCAAGGGGTACGAGAGGGAATAAAGGTTGGGAACCCTTGTTTTAGGGGTACGACTTAAGCAACCTTACCCTGTTACTTACTTACTTGTTTCGTCTCACAAATTGCATAAAAAATGTAGTAAATCTGAAAAATATTATAGAAAAATTCCCCTTTTTCAAATAAAATTTCTTTTAAAATTACCTTAAGTAAGTATGCATGATAAGAAAGTTATATAAAGCGTGTTGTCTATGTATACAACTGAATCATTAATTTTCCCTCTTAATGCAAAAATACAATATTTGTATCAAGAGGGAATATTAAATTTACTCCGTAATATCAAATAAATAATTAAGGAATTTTAATTTATTCTAAATAACAATACTTATGTCACTTTGTCTTACATTAATTTCTTCGCCGTTTTAAAACTTAACTAGATTTACAGAGAATACAATCTGATTATCATTGTTGAATTTATTCAAATTATTCTGTAGAACCAAAAAAAGGAGACAGGCAATTTTAAAAGTGCTTTTCTTTTTTCTACAACTCATTTCGAATAAAAGCTAGTTCTCTGGATTTATGCAGTCAGAACAGATTTTGTTTACTGCGTTTTTCCACCCGTATCTTTCAATCAATCCTCCTAGTCGTGTTTGAGAACCCTTATCAGTATCGATATTGGGGCGTTACCATGGTAACGTCTTTTTACGGAAGATCTCGGAAGGAAGAGAAAGAGAATCTCGAAATTCTTAGAATTAAAACGAGTCTTCTCAGAAGTGCTGACTAAATTCGATGCTGAAAAAAATTAGCAATGGAGATTTAATCGAATTTATTTCATCGTACAATCTCTCTTAATTATCTAATGTTAATTTTTAGAAATTAAATCGTGCTTAAGAATCTTTTTAAATGAAGAAAAATGCGACGTCAATGGAATATGGACAAGAAAAAGAATATTTAAAACTTGGAGAATTTTTCTTAACCGTCTTGAGTTAATGAAGGATTCTTTAGACTTTGATTTTATAATCTCTTTTTGATGATTCAAATACTCAATCCATGGATTACTTGAATTAATTACGTCTCAAAAAGGAAGCTTTCCAATAAAAGGCTGTTTTTAGCTTATCTGAAGAGTTCTGGTCGTACAAAAACTTCAGTATTAAAGTATGAAAACAAGTTATTATTGTACCTCTATATAGTAGATTGTCCTTCATTATGCATTATTTGAAGATTTCAGTCAAGGTTGGGAAAACACTTAAACAGATTTTAAAAGGCTAATTATTATATAATAAATTTAATACATTCGAAAACCAGTTCTTTGACTTAAAAATAAAAATATATCGATTTTTCTGTTTGATTCACAAATTGGTTAGAATTCAAATATTCGATACTCAGAACACTGTAGAGTAAAAAACCAGCAATCGTAAGAACAAATATCTTTGGTACTTTGTAATTATATTTGCATACTTCAATTATTTCATTTAATTCTTCCGACAAGATGTTTTTTTCATATTCGTGTTATTTAGGTATAATTCCAATTAAATTAAGTTTAAAATTAAAAATAAGTCAGACAGGTGAGCCCAGAGCACGTGTACTTCGGCAAAAAATCCACCACTGGTGTGCCGACAAAAGTTTAGATTTTCTCTGCAAATTGATCAAATAAATATCAATAGAGATGTATCATAGAAATCAGTTACATTTCTGCAAGCTGAATATCGGATGAAGCAAAAAAGAATGCACTTAGCATAACAAAAATATGCTGTAATTTCTGATAAATTAGCTTAGTATCCAATAGATTCATTATAAAGAAAATTTCCTGCAAAATTGGAAAAATTCTACATAATCTATGAAAAGACTGTATCTTAAAATATATCCTGCATATAATATACGGGATGTCCACCCTAACCATGGGCCTAATAGCTAAAAAACTTATGAACTGTTAGAGATAGCCCTATACTCCCAGCTGAAAAAATCTCCTAGTTCTGAATAACGTAAGGAATTAAATTTTAAGTTATTTGAATCAACAAATGTACTTATAAAATTGTGAAGTCTAAATTTTTATACAGTCGCCCCGGCCCTATCAGTCATACTTAGTAAAATATTCTTGATACTAACATTTTTTTAAAAAGGGTCCATTGTTCTGCGACTGAAACTGTTGGAAATAATACGCAGTTGATATTCCTTCTTTCTCCTTATTTAATATTGAACCAATCACAAGCAGTTGTGATGATGTCATACGTACGATGATGCTATGATGCTGTACCTCACTGCCTGACGTCACATGTATCCCATGATTCCACTGATGTCTTTTGTCATGGAGAGCCGGTAGGAGGCTTGATATGTATTTCTATGTACTTGTAGAACGTCTTCATGTCTGTGTCGTTATATTTGTCTTACGTCTATGTGTTTAAAAATAAACGATGATTACTTCAACCTGTTTCTCATCTCTGCTTACTATACTCTGCTAATTTGTGATTGTTTTGAATTCATTCAACAACTGCCTCGAAGAAGATCGGTCATTCTACTCGGCGTTAGGTGCCAAATAAGCCAGAAATTCAAACTTGTGCTCAGTCCAGTTTTTTGGTACAGAAGAACGGAACTTTTTTTGTTTAAAATGTTGGTGTCTCAAGAATAAACTACTACTAAGTAGCTGGTAGAATCAGAGAACCATGCAGCAAAAAAAAAAA
>BGPR01032295.1:0-17571 GCA_013235015.1 Araneus ventricosus | reverse complement strand
CATTAATTCGCAACTTATTTTTTCGAAAAACACATGTAAATTAAAAAGTATTTCACGAACAACAAATATTTTAGTGCATTTCATTGCTTATACTATTTTAAACATGTGCTACACATTTCAAGTGAATATCTTTATTAGATTTTGAGATATCATGTTAATGGTGGGGAAATTTTTATCAAAAATACAGTTTACTTTTCCATACAACCTGGACAACATAACATTTCAAACATTGTCATTAAAATTTCAGTGTTCATTATACGATTTCAGCATAATTTATTTGGTTTTAATAAATGTTTAGCTTTAATAGAATTGTTACCACCAAGTTTTGAAGAACTTGCAATGATAACATCAGTGCCATGAGTTACAGTAATTTGTTCTGTACGTGCCGATTTATACCGATTTCCAGCAAATATTTGCTTCTTTGAAATATAGTTATTCTTATTTTTTTATTACTTATAGACTTTCACGATCAAAACAACAAAATTTTCCAGCAAAATTCGAATTTTTAGCTCTTAAAAAGGTAAAAATGATGTTAGATAAGCAAGCGCAGAAAACGTAAACAAATCAAAATAAACAGACAAGCAACTGAATTGTGTTGCCAATTTTATTCAAAGAAATAAGTAAACTGAGTGCAAAAAAGTTGTGGCTTGTCACTAGCAACATAAAAAATAATTAAAAAATTTAAAAAAAGCAGAAAAAGAGCAGACAATTGCAACTTTAAGACCACTTCCGGTTTCGGAATGCTATTTCCGGTTTGATTTTGCTTTAGACACAGTATTTTAAAATCGTTATAACTTTTTTTCTAATTCACTTAGGAATAAAATGTAAACGGATTTGGAAAGACGAAAGTTTGAACTACAAGAAAACGTCAAAAAATAATTTTCACCAAATTGGTCAAAAATCAGTGTTTTCAACGTAGGCAGTCACCTTAAGATTTTAAAGCTAGTACATCAAAATGACTAACCATTCAGAGAAATCATTTGACGACAATTTGCATCCGTTCAAAGTAAAAAGCACGGTAATTTCTCCTTGAAATACAAATGAAGAAAATAATGTGAAGGAAGAACAAAAGTAATTACCAGGAAAAACTGTTAGCCATCACCTTGATGAAGGATCGATGACGACCTTCCTGAGGGCAATGTTAGAAATCCATCAGCTTTGAAGCTGAACAAGCAAAAGTATGTTCCAGAAGTGTGGCGTGAACGACAATCACTTTTTACTCGGCTTTAGCTTTCACTAAATAACAGTTGTTAGTATAGATTATTTTAGTTTTCATATAATTTAACTTCATAGCAATTTAAAATAAAACAAAATTAAATTAGCTATTTCAGTACGATTTACAACATATTCTTTCGAATATTTTAATTTTATTCATAAATGAAGCCAATATAATTTTTCTCTCGTACAACATTGTATTTTCTACCAGAATATTTGAAACTCATTAATGGAATAACAGTGCATATGAATAAAATGTGCGTATAATTATAGAACAGATCGTTATGCTATTTTATTAAACACTTATATTTCATTTAACTTTTATGTTTCGAAAGAAGGGATTTTGCAATAGGTTTTCGCTCACTTTCTGATTCAACAGAGTCTCACATTTCCTACAATTGTGTGTTCTGTATGACAAAACTTTATTTTACTAATTTAAGAACGTGATTGCCGGTTAATCGATTAAATTAATTCAATTTTGATTCCATACAAGTGACGCCAACTGGTGACAGCCTCATCAAACAGAGTCTCGAAAAGCCACGCCGAAATTCGATAGCAACAATTTTTTCTCTTTTGGAATATTATTGTAATAATATTATTTTTTCTACTAGAGTTACAAAATATAAATGCTTTAATAGAATTTTTTGACGATTACAATTGTCCCCATCCTTTATTTTGTGTACAAGAATGTAAAAAAAAAGCTTTAGAAATAATACGAAATTTACTTCAAATTAAATTAAGAAGATTGCATATATAAATACAACTGCGAAAAGTTAGTATACTTTATCAGCAAGTAAATAACTTTCTTTTCAAAGCTGTTATTTTTATTGGCAATCTCTGAATTGAAATGAAATTAGACATAAAGGCAATGCATACATTGGGAATTAATTGAGCAGAATGCAGATTTTTCTATTTATTTCTTTCTCTTTTAGGTTTTTTTTTCAATTTCCTTACTTCAAAACTAAGTCATGCAAACAGTTTGAGGTCAAACATACAATAAAAGCCAAAATAACAATCCATGCAAATAACAAATGTTCGCAACTTCTCCCCCTCCATTTTATTTCTCATCTGTCTAACCAAACTAAATTATTTCCGCCACATTTAGAAACCGAAGCCCGAAGAAATTCTTTAAGATTAGAATATGCCATTGACAGCTAAGTTAAGTCAGAAAATTTAGGCGTTTTAAACAAAATTTTAAAAAATTCTTTGATTTCTCTAACGAATATGTCGAATAAATGAATACGTCTTTAGAAGAATGCCTGTAAAAGATCGGAAATTATATGCACGTGTAAACAAGATAAAAATAGCAAAATAATTAGAAAAGTTGAACGAAAGTTTGTTACGCTCGAGTCGTAGAAAAATTCATTAAATGTTATATTTTAGCAAGAGGGTTCCTGCGTAACTACTCTCTTATCAAACAATATAAGATAGCTAGTTAGTGGAAATATTAAAATTTGTCTTTGTATTTCTTAATGCAAATTTTGTTCTCATTATTCAAAACAGGATGCAGCTTGTATTGCCACCGATGCGCGAACAATAATTTAGATGCAAATCCTTTATTTCTGCTCTTTTATACTGTTGCTCAACTAAACACTGAATAACTAGACAAGGTTGGCAACTTTCTGGAAAGATTTTTAAGAAAAGAGAATGAGAATACAAAAATGAGAATGGGATTTACATTTTTAATCCTTTAAAATATTATGATACAAATAAAAATTATATTTAAAATATATTTATAATTTTATTACGCTTCCAAGAATTTTTTAAATTTTAATTTGTTATAGATTTCGCCTAACTCTTTAACTGGTTCATTTCTTCGAATAACTAATTGGATGACACCTCACATTTTGGGAATGTGTTACCATTTTAATTCAGCCTAAATGATAGTTGAGTTATTTTATGAATTCCATGTAATTTTTTATCGTATTATAACGTCTGTAAATGACTTTGTTTTAGTGTACAAGTTTAAAATTGCAGTAATTCGATGATACGGTTACCAGTTAACCCGATAGAACACTCGCCCCCTTAGCGAAAACGCGCGGGGGTCATAGAATGAAACTGAAATTAAATTCTGCGCTGTTAAAAATATTATATTTTGAGTTGGAAAAATAAAGCTTTTGACTTTTCTTCATTAAGAATACAATACTTAACACAAATAAAATCTATTCCATTATTATCCACTTCTAAAGCGCGGATTTCTAGAGCGTCTTCAAGTGAAAAGTTTTATGCGGATTTCTCGATAAATATACAGTGGAGTCTCCCTATAACGAAATCGCTTGGTTCCAATTGAAAAATTCGTTATAGAGAAAATTTCGTTATACGGAGATTAGAGATTTTTGCAGTTATTTAAGTAAATGTTCCAACCTTTTCAATAAGTGCGATAAGTTCAAATGTATTTAATTATGATTTTCAATTAAAAATGGAGTAATGTATATTATAAATTTGTTAAAATTATACTAATTTTTATTGTGTAAATAAAATGCTCAAAAGTTAAGACAATTCACCAATTTAGAGACTAATTTGTACTAGTATGTACTTACGTTTATTTTACTTGAAAAATTCCGTTAGTTTACATTTCTTTGCATTTTGTGATGTTAAATTTTCAGAAAAAGTTTCACATTTTAAGAGTGAGTGGTTCCAGAAACAGGCACGTATGAGCGAATTGGTTGCACAGAAATTATCAACTTTCTTCAAAAATGACAAAAATCGAAAAGATAAACCCCCTGAAAAAATTCGTTATAGGGAGACAACCACTTCGTTATATGGATAATATTTTGAATGTTATTTAACATTCTGGTTAAAAATTACGGTATAGGGAGAAATTCGCTGTAGAGAGACTTCGTTGTAGGGAGAATCTACTGTATTTGTATATTTTATAATTAACTGTATCATGTTA
Source organism: Araneus ventricosus (assembly GCA_013235015.1). Classification (NCBI taxonomy): domain Eukaryota; kingdom Metazoa; phylum Arthropoda; class Arachnida; order Araneae; family Araneidae; genus Araneus; species Araneus ventricosus. The sequence continues at coordinate 13,460 of BGPR01032295.1, read as the reverse complement.
ACGTGGATGAATAACTTACAACTCTTCGGAGGGATTCTCACATCTTTCGCTGGCTCTTTTGTTCCAGGTAAGCGCGACACATTATTATGGCAACGGGTACGAATATTCTGCATAAATTTTGTTTTCCTCCCTATACGCCATCTTTTGATTAAAACCTTCGGAGTTATTTACTTCTTCATTTCCAGAATCTCCGTCCTGTTCCGATTACTTATCATGTTCGCTGAAACTATCATGATCTGAAAAATTCTCTTCTGAAACATCCTCAGGACCATTGTCTTCATTGTCACTAGTCTGAATCTTCATCAATTTCTACTTCAGTAATTAGTTTACGTAAACGCTCCATTTCTTTTTCATATGAAGTCGGCATTTTGAGCATTAAGTAAATATTTCTATTCCGGAAGGTCAGCAACGAACTGCCGTTATCAGCCGCGTGAAATAACTGGTCTGTGGAACAAACAAAAAGACGCGGGGGGTCATTCCATAACTCCAGTAACTGACAAAAACGTGTATTAGGGAACGAAAAATTTCGGAAAAAAACAGAGAAGACAGAGGGTTTCAGAAAAGACAGAGGGTGTGACTAACTCAGCTACTGATAAGAAAGAAATGAACAAGTGACTATTTTTCTAGGAATCGGAGTTTCCTGAGGGCTCGGGGTCATAAAATGACCCCCGCACGTCTTCTCGAGTTAAGAAGTTAAATAATTATTTCATATTATTTTCTCATATTATTTGATTTAATGACGCCAAATTTTCTAGTTATTAAAGGATGTACTCAACTTTAATTTCGGAAAATTTAAAAATATAAGTTTTGAGTAAGAAACACGTGGGCATATTCAGTCTAAAATTCTCCTTGCTATTTTAATTTGCCATTTTCACTTATCTTGCATCGTAGACAAAGCCTAAGACAAGGTTCAGTAAGATTTTCGATGACATGTGCAGTTACCTTCTTCGAGCGACATGTTTCACTCAAATCAATTCTATTACCAAAATCAGTATCTCAGTAATCACATTTGATTCATTTCTTTGGTTCTTAGAACATGAAATAATATCTACAGGCAATTTATGATATTTGTTAAGCCTGCATCATATTCTTATAATTTTTCCATTTATTTTCGCAAATTTAAAAATGTTTGTGTATGAAACTTCATTTTCATACAAAGCTACATCTCACATAACTGTTTTTGGCTGAATGTCCAAAAGGATCATTCTGGTCTCATCTAGGTGAGAGATTCTTTGAGAATCATGGCAAGGGGCCGTTTAGAGAAAATTTTACGAATGGAATATTATCTATATTGAAATGAAGAGTGTGTTACAATTACAGGTAAGCTTTAAAAGTAGGAGGCTGGAACATTTTTCTTATTTGCAAGATGATCCGACAAGTTCGCGTTTACTATGGAGTGCGAGAAACCAGAATACATAAAAATTAATTAGAAATCCATATCTCTGCGATGCATAGTTTTCGTAAAACATGAAAGAAAAATAGAAAAATGTGAAAAAGCCGCATCTGGAGCATCAGAAATTTGCTTCATTGGAATTATGTGAAACGGCAAAGAATATTAGTAGTCCAACCACCAAGGTCATTATATTAGTGTATTCTGGGTTTCTTCGTAACGGAAGGCCTGACGGTAGTATCGAACCCCAATTTCTACAGAAGGAGACTCTCTGGTCTACTATTTTCTTTTAAGTCAGTCATTCACTATTGCTCTATTCCAAACCATTCCATTTTCAGCCCATTCATTTAGGTAGGTCATTCACTGACACTTCATGCAAACAGCAAACCAAGCCACTACAGACACTCCGACCCCGTACAGTAGGAGAAACTAGGTTTCAGATTAGGATATAACTGGTAATTTGTGTGTGCAATTTTTATTTGACCATTGGTCATATTGTATATGGTAGGGGATTTTAATTCCAATCTGAAAGGCTATCGTAGTGATGTGTAGGTAAATACAGTTTGGGGGTACAAAAGTAAATTTTCACTTTTTTATTCCTCAGTAGATTAGAAGTTTACGATTGGAGATGTGATGAGTTAAATTATTTAATAAATTATAAGTTTAAAATATAAGTTTATAAATTATAAGTTTAAACATATTTCTAGCTTTAATTTGATACATGATATTATACGGTATCTTAATTTTAAGTGGTTTAATTTTTAAATTATTTAGAAAAAGTCAAGTTACGGATACTTGATCCTAAAAAGTTTGGGATACTTGATCTAAAAAGTTAGGGATGCTTGAATATATAAAAAGTTAGGGATACTTGACCCTAAAAAGTTAGGGATACTTGATCTAAAAAGTTAGGGATGCTTGAACCTAAAAAGTTAGGGATACTTGAACCTAAAATGTTAGGGATACTTGACCCTAAAAAGTTAGGGATACTTGACCCTATCAAAAGCTATAGAAGTTTTGATGTCGTAGCCGACCGTTTTCTACTGCATGGAGTTTATCGGCAATATGGCAACTCGAGTATAGAGGATAATTATTTAAAAATTGTTTGTTAGTAATTATTTAATGAATAAAATTTCTCTTTAATATGACACTTTCAAATAATGCGATAATTATTTCAGTATGAATTTTAAAGAGAATTGAAATTCAATGAATCTATTGTATCCTCGTCTGAGAAAGATTTATTGTTTTAATAAAAATCTTTTGCTCGAACTATTTGAATTCGTTTGGTTTATTTAATGTTTCGCCATTTCTGTTGAGTTTATCTTTCTACCTTGATTTGAATATTCTCTTAAAAAATATTTTTATTCCTTCGCTTTTATTTTTCTATAAATATTAGAAGAACCGAGTAAGTCTGTTAAGCTTCTCAATTTCTTGCTTTGTACAAAATTTTTTAGATTATTTTTTTGCGTTTTGATGCTATTCTGGTTTTTTTTATTATTATTTTCCAAAACCGGCAATTCTTCCACGCTCTAATGATTTTGCTAGGTTTCCAGTTCCAGGGCAGTAATTTTTTCATTTAACTAAATCAATAATTTAATTGCGTATTAAATTTTGAACTAATTTAATTTAATAACTGGATTTAATTTAATGATTTAACTAATTTAGTTTATTAACTAGATTTTATCAGTAACAACTGGGATTTATATTAACAATTTTATTTAATTTTGAATATCAGCTGCATTAATACTACTTGACAATAAAGAGCTTCTTTCAATTCAGTAGTTTAAACCTATTATCTGAATTTCACGTACATACAAATAACCAAAAGAATTTAAGCACTCTTTGCATGTAGGGTCAAGTTTCCCTACTCCTAGGGTCAGTCATACCTAGCTTAGTGTCAAGTATCTCTAAGGTTAGGGATACTTGATCCTAGGCGATTTCATAAATATATTTATTTTATGATTAAATGAGATATCAGTTTAGCATAAGTACATTTCTCATTCTTCAAAGCGAATCCTTTTATGATGATAGCATTTTAAATGTTCGAGAAATATAAGAAAAAGCAAAAGTTAGATCAAGTACCTCTAGTTTCCCCTACCTACTTCTTCCTCGCAATCAAAACGTAAACCTCCACAAGCTCTGATTTCCTCTAGAGCGAGAGAACCGGTCTACACCGGTTGCATCCCAGCATTTATGGCCCGGCAGTCCAAACAGAGTGATTGAATATTCAGACTGATTGGAGATCCAAACTTTCGACCACGCTGCTACGATTCTCATTGGTATTTCGCACTAATGACGGGATTTGATGTTGAGAAGAGCGCTCACTAATGTCCGCCCTTACTTTCAAGGACAGTAAACTGTTAGACAGTATACAGTTATTACCAATCTTACCCAGCATGCACTCTTTCCTCGAAATACACAGTAGACTTTTTGAGCATCTTCCTACGTAATCATGGTGTGATATGCAAGTACCGCAGCGACCGGTACTTGCACTGAGAAAAAAATTCTGGTCAAAACTACCAGAATATGGTAAAATTTACCGTATTCTCTGGCTCATATGGAACACCATAAAGTACGGTATTTTTTACCGCAGCAGTTTAGTAATGACTTTATGGTAAAATAACCAGAAAAATATCGTTTATTTACCACGCTGTTTGATATGGAATTTGGTATTATTACCGTACACAAAGGTAATACTACCAAATAAGATGATAATTTAGACCATTTAATTTGATAAACTTATCAGAATAACTCTGGTTCTATTACCAATAAGATGGTAATTTAGACAATTTAATTTGAAAAATTTACCAGAATAACTCTGGTTCTATTACCAATAAGATGGTAATTTAGACCATTTAATTTGATAAATTTACCAGAATAACTCTGGTTCTATTACAAATTATCTGGTAAAATTTGAGATACAGTATGTCCGTTTATAATGCCAATCGCATTAATATTTATTTATTTTTGCTTTTTGACCTGTAAAATTTTACTCAATTCTCAACATCACTACGATTTTTTAAAAAGCAGAATGTTTGTAAATATACAAATGCCTGAGACAGAGTGAAAAATGAACTATAAAAATAAATGCAAAAACTCATTGACTCATTTTTTATAAATTGTTAAATTTATTAAGTAATGTTATAATTACTAAAATTTATCATTTCTTGGTAATTTAATTTTCTTTATTAATATACATAATATGCAGTGAATTTATTTTAAGTATTTAAGAAAACAAAAGCACATATTTCAAATCTAACTTCAATTTATTGGACAGTGTTGAGATCTTGCTTTTATACTTTCTCAACAGGAAGTGACTTCATTACGTAGGAAGTGATGTAATCTCCAGAAAGTTCATGAAGCCAGTAGAAATAGTTTGAAAGCTCGAGGTCCTTCTAGAAAATTCCTTTTGTCGCCAACTTCGCAACCAAGTCACCCAAATAGTCGCCAAATATATCGCCAACATTAGCAACTTAAGGAAACAACTTTATAGCTTTTGTTGGCCTCCACTTATGTGATTGCTTTACAATTTATTTGTAGGGCAATTCCTACAAATAAGTTGGCGTAGACTGTTGATAAGTCTTCATCTAAAAAATGTAAAATAATTCAATTAGCATTTTGAATGATTCTTATAGTAAGGCAAAAACGGTTCTTAATATGTTAAGATCTCGCAGACTGAGTCAAAACTGAAGAGATCGCCTTAAACTTACTTTTTTTTACAAAATCTAAAATATTGAACAATCCTTTTAGTAAATGTAATGTTTTATAATTAAAAATAAAGGATCATAAAAAAAATGAATTGGGATTAATTATCGATCACTTAAAGTAGTACTCTCATTTCTTACGTTGATTGCTCTTCACTTCATCATACAAAAATTTCAGCAAAGAAATGATAAAACAAAAATGGAAGCATTTTAAGGAAAGCTTAACTTCTACTAAATAGCAAGCTCAAAAAGCACTGCGCACGTAAGCTCTCCCTTTCCTTTACCTCTTGTAAAATAGCAAGATTACTCAATTTATTAAACTTCAATAACGTGGCTAATACCTCTATTAAAAAAAGGGTTGGTACATTTACGTTTAAACTAAGTGGATACTTTTTCTGTTATCTACTAGTTCACTTTCAATAAAAAAAAAACAAATGAATGATTTCACACACAAATTTTAATTTTTTAATCATTAATGTAACATGGTGAACACTAATAGCTGGCTGCTGCTGCATAAATGCTAATAAGCAAAATAATTTTGCTACCACCTTGATATTTCAAACGTATTTAAAACGGCACTCATATGTCCCAGTCAGGCAAAGGGGTTTAATTAAACATTATACAAATTGGAACAAAATTTCAACATAAAATACACAGTTTTTTATATTATTAAATTCAGCAGTTTTTACCCTTTTCATCAAGATTTATGTTCTTTTCTCGCATTAGACCTCTAAAGGTAGAATCTTGCCTCACTTTTTCTTTTGTTTGTGCTATGTCCATTTTTTTTCATACAGTTATCAGCAGCTAAAAATAAATTGACGACATATTTTTTACTCAAGTCCATGTTTTTGATCACATATCAAAAATTGAAAGCAAATATATGAAATGGTGTACATATTTGGAAAACTAGTTTTTTCTTACCGATAACAAAATAATTCTGATTCGGATATATATGTTATGTCCAAAATAAAAGTAACTAGAATTTCTTACGAGGTTTTAATTTAATGTAATAAGGAAACTATTTCCTTATTTTAGAAACTTTATTTAAATTAATTAATCAGTTAAGTAAAAAATAATAACGTCTCCTGGATTAGAAACTTATAATTGTATCAATGTTAAAAATTAGTTCTAAAAAATTTTAGCATTATAACATTCTCATAAAAAATAAAAACATTAAGTAAAAGCTAAACGATAAAAAATTATGTACTAATATAACATTATTTTAGCAACCTGAAATATTTTTAAAAAAATTAATTTATAACGTTTTACGAGCAAAAAAAAATCAAAAATTGTTAGATCAAGAGTATCACAAAATTATGCCTTCGTTTCAAAATGCTTAAAAGGCAAGAAAAAATTGCCATCAAAAGAAGGGCTAAAATTATTGCCGATCTGATTCGGTCAAGAGAAAAAAAATGGCACCCTCCGAGAAAGGCCTCCATATTCTTTTCGCTCCCGTTCTCATCTCCAACTGACAAAAACGTGTCAACAACCCGCCACTACAGTTGCGTATAAAAAAAACCGTTTTATTTGCATTCGAAGTATTGCCAACCGCAGATGACTAAACGCGCACCGATCCGGTTCGAATCATTTGAGAGTTCGAATCAACCTAAGATCACGGTATGGAATTGGAAAAATACCCAGGGACTCTACTATCCCCGGATCCGAAAATAAATTTATTGCTAATTTTTTACTAAATGTCTAACAAGACAACAACAAAAAAATCATAAATATTCCACCCATCCATATTCTTCATAAAAATATATATAATTTTAGATATGACAGTTTTAACCACTTAACTGAATAGTTTTCTTTGCTATCTAATAAGATGACCCCTCCTGTTTTGGAAAGGGGCTGTCGTTTTCATTCATCTGAGAAGGCATAGGATACTTAAGATGTTTATGGATCCTACATATTTTTTGTGTCAAATTGTAAAGCTAATTAATGATTCAATTTTAGTTTATAAGACTAAAATTTCGATAATGCGATGCACGAGTATTCTAGGGCTGTTAAGTTAAGCGGTTAAGAAGCACAGTATAAATAATAGAAAGATGTTCAAGTTATGAAGGGAAAAAAAACGTAATAGGAACATTCTTTCAATTTGTTCTTATGATCACTTGATTTTGATAATTTTCATATTATTTATGAAAGAAGTTTCCAAATAAAATACAGGAAATAACAAATTATTTAATTTTTGCTTTTACCATTATCTCATGTAACAAAAAACTATTCCAAATTGAATAATTTTGACGCATTCCTTTTCACCATACAGATGGAAATAAAATTAAACATATCTTCATACGTCTGTAGTAATTGTTTAATAACCCAGTATTCATAATCTTAATTTTAAAAAAATTAAAATTTCGACATTTCATTTCAGGAAGCGGTAGAAAAACGAACTTTGAACGTAATTCACTTATGAGGAAAAGGTATTTAAAAATAAACGGCAATTAAATATTAAATTATTAGCAGAACATCGATGAAGTATACATTAAATGTATTAAGGAAGTGAACAATATATTTTCATTTTTTTCACATCGTAAAAACAAAGTCATGAGCTAAGAAATTTGCTAATTATTTAAAGATTTTTACCTTTAATTTATACATTCAAATGTAATGGGGTCAAAGGCCACCGACTCGGCATAAACAAAAAAAAATCGACAAAAATCGTTTAATATGATTGATATGAAAAGAAACTACAAATAAAGTATTCTTGTAAACGTATATATGCATATATTTACCTTATTTTTTTCTTCGACCCAGCTGTCAAATTTTTAACTTTCAATAAAAGAGAAATTTTATTTAAATATATACTCACAAATCATATATACTTAATTCAACATTACCGAAAAATCAATTCAAAATAAAATTTAGTTCTTACCAATAAACTCCTGTTACCAGTTCTTCAAATCCCCACTCCTTTAGCTTTTCTTTAATGTCTATTTTCAATAGATATGTAAATATCCAAATCGGCTCTAACGCGAGAATGTCCCGTCATGCTAAACATGTCCGAGCGAACAGAGAAAGATTTTTCGTTTAACGTTCCTTCATTTCCAAACTGAAACTTTTAGTAAATTGCACTACGCACTTAACAGATACATAAAACAGACGCCGCTATGAATTGATCCATCAGGGTATAGAAAGTTTTCACACTTCAACACTTCATTAATGTCCTTCTTTTCTCTGATATATTGGTATACTCGAGGAGGAACGTTATCTACTTCAATCCAACAAAGTGCCGCCATATTTGAGATTTACCATACGGCATGGTGAAAGAAATGAATGCACTGATACCATTGTATTTGGTAGATGTCAGAGAGGTCAGCATAGTCAAATCACCAAACATATGGTAAAATGAACGATACTTTCTGAAGAATAATCTGGTAATTTTATCGTGATTCTCGTAAAAAGACGAAGTGTATGGTATGAAAACCGTTTTTCCTGGTAAATTAACTTTTCAGCGTTGTAATTTTACTAAACAGGTGGGTAAAAAGAGCCATAATTTGGAAAACCAGAAATTCTCGTAAACCGCTACCAGAACGAACAGTAAGATTATTAAACAAATGATTTAAATACCGTAAATTTTGTTGATTATCACCAGAATTCTTTTCTCAATGTGTATATCATACCGTCAGATTTATTAGAAGTGCCACTCCTGAAAATGAACTTTATTAAGTCGGCCATTCACTTCACACATAAACTGGATTTTTTGAAACGCAAGAAGGAGAAAGCTATAAAAATCTAAGGAAATCAGCCAAATTGCTTGTGGTGGTTGGAATTCCGCTTGGACTGAAATCGGAGTTTAAACGCTGGAGTTTAAAGTCTCGCTTCAGAGGGACCCTGAAAGAGGCTGGCGAAAAGAACAATGAAATGCGTAGATTGAAGCCTCGCTTTGAGGGTAGCATAAGTTAAAATCTGCGATAGGGGAAAATCGAAGAGGGATTGGCAAGCAGCTGTACACAGGGAAAGAAGATCGCTCCCCCTACCTTCGTTCAGATTTAGCGTCCTTTTAAATACAAGTGAATGGCGTGCCTGTATTTATCGATTAAAATGGGTGAAGAAAAAACGGGTTTAGGACAAATGGCATGGCTATACTTCAAGTGAATGGCCGGATTTAGAAGTAACGCTCGCTGTTCCATCTTATAGCTAAAAGGATATGACGTCAATTTTTTTTTTCAAATAATTTTCTTGAAAACCGCGAGATGTAAAATATTGCTCCTCTGTTAATTTTTATGTCTATAGAGCTACATTTCTCTGTCCAGCTTATGCAGTCGATATCGGAACACATTTTATAGAATAAGTTTTCTTTTTATTTCCAGAATTTTTTTAAGCAGAATTATTTACTGTCACTTGATTCTCTTTCATTAATATCAAAGTCTTAAACAAACCTGATGTTGAAAAATGTGAATAAATAAAATAGGATTAATTAAATCATTTTCAACGGCCAATATTTCTGTTCATACTTTCTGTTATGCTTTCAAAATGTTCACCATTGATAATCTAGCATTTATACTTGCAACAAACCAAAAGAACATGCTTACCTTAAAAGTTCCTATAAATATCTCAAATGATGTAAGTTGTTCATTAAGTTGTTTACACATCTTGTCAACCTCTTAAAATGTTTTCTTTCTGTTTTTAAGCTTATTATAAATTTCTCATTAATAAAAATTTAATGAAAAATAATCTCTGAAATCTAATTGCTTTTTTATTTGTTATTCGAATGTTTTAGCATTTACTGAAAAAAACCCAACTTTTTAAGACAATGAATTGGATAATTGATTTTAAAGAAAAGAATGACAATGCTAAATAATTTGTTCGATTATTTTTATTTCATGATGCACTTATTTCTATCTTTGTTAACGATAAGAGCTTTATTTGTCTTCTCTTGTTGACTATATACTCAAATTACAGTCGTTTTTGTTATTCTAAATAATTAAAGCAGATTTTCAATTATTGAAATATCAATTTAAGAAAGCATTTTCTTTAAAAGATTTATAATTATGTTGTTGTGTGTTCCATTCTAAAATGCTTGGGCTTATTTTCTTTCATTGTTATTGCTGTTGTTTATTGTATGTGGTACAATCTTTTATAATTATGTTACATTTAAATTAAGAGATCAATTTGTAAACAATATTTTAAAAGCGAATGCTATGTCACTGGCTTTATTCTAACATACCTTGGTTTAATGTTTTATGAAAACAACTTGTTTATATCAAGCGCTAATTAGTCTTTTTCAATCTTTAAGTAGAAAACAATCTTTAGTGAGAACGTTTCAAATAATGCGTAGTTTTGATCTTTTATCAATTTAAAACTTTGATCTTTGTTTTGCTAAGTGTTGCTAAAGACGAAAATATATTTTACTTGTTGATTAAAAAAATTAAATTCATTTTCCTTAAACTCAATTATATAAAATCTTAAATTTTCTATTAAACTCAACAATCTAAAATCTTTAATTCCAGTCTTATAGTTATGGAAAACCTATATTTATAGAAGAAAATTACAAGTAATATGCTTCTAACTCCAAATATTATTATTAATGATGTACAGTTCATCTACATAAGGTGGAGTGAAAAACATTAAATTCGTAAATTTGCAACGCCTATATGGGGAAAAGTAGCCTATTACAAAGCCTATTTATAATACGAATTAAATCAGCGAAATAAAATTAAATCTTTGGCTGCCAATAACGTTAAAATTCATCTAATTCACCGAATTTGTCACAAAACTAACAAAAACGCTTTCATAAATTATAATATATCTGATATCAAACCAAGAGTGGTTGAAATAAAATTGTCAGAGAAATCAAAATTTTTACGGATCAAAAGATATTTTGATGAATGGTAATTGAAAATATTCTCTATTATTACACTCCAGATATTGTACGAATTCTTCACGATGTTTTCCGCTATTCTGAAGATATCATAACGATATTGTAGACTAAACAATTTTTTAGCCTATCTCCAGAAAAGTTGCTACCTATAAGTGTAATCATCAGTGTGAAACTTGAACTTCCTACAACATATTCTTTGGCTACCAATTTGCCACAGAAATCTTTAAGATTTATGAATTTGTCCTGTACCTCTTCGCATTTTTCTGTGTGAAAACAACCCAGAACTCTCCGCATAGATGTGCTTCATATGGAGTTCCACCCTTTGTTTTTCCCTAAGAATTAGAATAATTGCTTTAGAGAACTTAGAGATCTCGACTTTTGGTTACAAATTTGAGAAATGCGATTCTGTATGCTATTCTTCATTTTATGAATCCATTTTGTGCAGCCCAGTCACACACCACAGCTAATGATTCAGTAACTAATTTCAAGCAGCTCTCTACTGCTGTGAATAACCAGGAAATCCTAAAATACCAATTTCTGCAGCAACATCTCAAAATCAGCAGCTTAAATCCATTATCAGAAAAAGGTACTATACGTGGCAGTTCAGTAAGTGAAACTGAATGCCATTCAACCAGATCTATGTAGCCATCTGCCTAGAAATTTATCGTATGAATTTTAAATTAATTAATAGCTCGTTCTTCTTTAGCTTTTTGCCATCATTTAAATATGAAGACCTAACTTTTTCACATGCTTTCTTCTATAGGATAATATTGCCACCAAACAGTTTTCTGAAAGACCAAATTATGCAGTTTCTTTCCAATGTTTGATCTATCATGCTCATTTTCTCTTTAATCAGAAATCGGATTTTTTTTTGTTATGCTAAGAAATTGTTCAAACTCCCATACCGACAAGATGACCGAATTAATTCCAAATCATAAGCATGGGTGTACTCTAATAACATACTTCTGTTAAAACTTTCCAGCTCTCTAATGTGTCTCTTTTGTTGAAATCCATATAACCTCAAAATTCTATTTGATATCTTTAATCACCTGAAAGAACTCATTTTCCCTTGATCCCTTCGAGACAACTTGAATGAAATATTTCCTTTTAACACATTGACTGCCGATCCCGCGCCAGTGCGTAATGTGGCGTCATCACCAAGGAACCGATCACGGTCTGGTGCGGGAAATGCTACGTTTCAATATTTATTCTCCGGTTACGTTGACTGCCGATCCCGCGCCAGTGCGTGATGTGGCGTCATCATCAAGGAGCCGATCACGCTCTGGTGCGGGAAACGCTATGTTTCAATATTTACTCTCCGGTTACGTTGACTGACGATCCCGCGCAAGCCCGCGACGTGGCGTCATCACCAAGGAGTCGATCATGCTCTGGTGCGGGAAACGCTACGTTTCTACATTTATTCTCCGGTTACGTATATGCTGGTATTGGTGTGGAATGAAGGGTAGGAACTAGTTGTAGATGTATGTCGTTTCAAATTTTTTACTTACTGAAAATATAAAATGAGTTGTTTATTTCTTATAGTAAGTTAGTCAGTATATGGGTACAACTTACTCCTGTGTCACGGCATTAACTATCAACACGGCTTCAGACTACAGGCAGTCAATGTGTTAATATCCCAGTACACATTTGGAAATCAATACCATACAAATAAAGCAAGAAAACAAACAAAAACTCAGAGGTAATCGGAAAAAGTAAACAAGGAATCCATTCTTTCAAGGGCCAATAACTTTATTCAAAATGTATTCAAAGTAATAATTGGGAAATATTTCTGTAAGAAGCTAGCATTACGCAAAACATAGCTTCTCTTATCCCGAAATTTCCCAACAAAAGACAAAGGAGTTCTATACATCTAAAATGCATTATTTTAAATTAAAAAGGAAAACCAAACACGAACATAAACACTCTAATAAGATTGATAAAATTATCAGCCATCTGGCTATATTAAAATTAGCCTTCATAAATAAAAACTTACTCTATGCCCATATTTGAGAAAAAAGTGAAAGAGATCTTCCCGTAATCACAAACCTACGCTAACTTTCTTTTAAAAGAAGGTATTATCAAATTATTATTACAGAAAACACTAGTCCCATGGCGCCATCTATATTCGAAGAAACCAAACAGAAAAGGTAAAAACAGGAATATTTTAGGGAATGGAACCAATTTAAACATATTAAGAGAAAACACCAGTGCATATTTCGTAGAGATAGCGTTAACTTGTATTAAGTTCATCAAGGGCAACATCAGGAGAAGATATTTCTATCTTTTCAGAGTTTATTACGGGAGCTTTTCATGCGATTCTAATTTTTTCCCCAATTTCTCCGCAGTATCCTTTTGGCTCAGTAGTTTTTCTGTCGAAATGATGCAATATATAACGTAATGGCAATTCATTTGCATGTAACGAATAAACAATTACAGAGGATGTAAAAAAGAAATATCTAGTTGTCTTTTGATACAACCTGTATAAATCACAGTTTCGGTTCGTGAGCACAGAAAAGAGGAGAGATGCAAAAAAATGTTTATC
>BGPR01032294.1:2882-17571 GCA_013235015.1 Araneus ventricosus | reverse complement strand
CTATGCTTGTTATTAATAGTTATTTAAGCCTTTTAAAAGTTTTTGGGGACTCAATATACATTGTCGGAGCTTTCATTTATTTTCCTTTTCAATAACATTAAAATGAAGAAAATTTTTAACTGAAATCAAGATATTTATCAAACCTTTGCATTCTTGGACGTAATATTCGATTATAATTTCTATCCTAATCCTAATTGTTTTATTATTATTTGCAAGTATTTTTTATGCAAACTGAATCTGATTTTCTAAGGTCTAAAGTGACCTTCAACTACAGCCTCCTAACAATTCAAAGAAGAATAATTCTTTAGCAAATAGCAATTTTCTTACAGTTCTTTTAGAAACATATTTTAATGGGGATATTACAGTTTCGAAAGCCTTCATACGACTACAGAAGTTCTCAATAAGTCAAAACAATTTTACTTAGTTTACATGCAGCTAAATATTGAGTTGCAAACAACTGAATAAATGAAAAACACTGCTAATGTTGCATGCACCTATACTTCTATGAGTCCAAGACAGGTTATTTTGACAATACAAAATACCCTATACTTCCGGTACTGCACCTATGAATGACGTAGCTCGTATTGAATTACTTTCTGTTGGACTTCGCCAAAAACCAGAGGTAGTTTATTTTCGTTTTGCTTCGGATATGCCAATGCGCCAACGTTTCGCTCTAAAAATAAAAAGACGAAGTTGTCTTGTGGATCGACTCTCTTTTATTCCTGCACTTTGCATTTAAGTACATAATTTTTTCATTATTTATTAAAGGAAGCTTAAGAAATACCAATTATAGAAGCATGACACAATATTTAAAATTATATATATCGGAAAATTTTGAGCAAAATTAAAATTCAATTGATTACATCAACCATTCCTTCATGCTATTATCTTGAGATAACGGATACAAAACTTTTCAGTAATTTAAAGAAAATATAATAAGAAATTAAAATGCTTACATTGAATATGTTAGAAATTAATCCTTGTGCATTGCATAATTGAATCAAATGACAATTAAAATTGAGCTGCAGCACAAATCTTAAATTATGACTACACATTATTTACTTTTCTAATACTGAGTTTTCAGGAATTAAGGTATATACATTAAATATTATACAGCACAACTTCAAGACTCATATTATATTTTAAATACAGTAAAACGACGGTTTAACGAACCCTTGGTTATAACTAACTTTTAAATTATCCCAACCCAACTCCTATGCAACTAACGCATTTTTAAATGCTTGTAACGAATTTCAAAGGCAAGGAAACCGATATAGCGACCAAAATTCCCACCTTTACTTTCTGCCAGCTGTGTCTCTCATAGTCATTTGTTACTCTCTTTCCCTGGAGGATTTTTAATCTACCAGCTGGGCCATACAAGCCACATTTAATTAGCACATCTGTCGTCGCCACCTGAACAGAAAGCGTATTAACGCCGTGCGATGGTCTAATTTTCAACTCATCGACAAAGGAACGTTTATCACTCAACCGTCTTCATTTGTAGTCCAGAGGGAATGCGCAGCCGTTTCCTTTGTGTCAGACAAACTGTAAGAGATGAGCGTTTCTCATTTATACGTCGTTTCATCACACTCCCGATCCAATGTATTCATTGTAATTATAAAGTACTTCGGTTATACGTCCCCCCCCCATGCTTCTAAAATGTGAAAAATTCCTCCTTTTTAGTATGTGAAACGTGATAAAGATATCACGACTTCGAGAGTATTCAAAATTGATGAACGAATCAAAGTCAAATTGTCGGTGCTAATTTAAGCAATGATGAAAAAAGTGTTCCCCATTTCTTTAAACACGCGATGGAATAAATTGAAAACTTTAACTAATTTCTTTTGTCAAAACAATAGCTAAAATACATTCAGTAAACACTTATTTGATTCATAATGAAGTACCTAATACTCGCAAACAATCAACACGTCAGACGACAGTTTTAATTAAACGCCTGCCTACATGCACATAAATTTTATGTGTATAATTAATACGCAAGATATGCAATAAAGGTATGATTCTTTCCACCTTTATGATAAATGGTTAATTTTAAAATTTAATTATTTATTTCAAAACTTTATAGTATTATACTAGTACTAGGCGTTTCTCGGGATCCATATTTTTTCACATACAGGCCTCCTGTTTTTTTCCCCTAAAAATATTGTCACCAACTTTCCCCAACAAACGTAAATCTTCTTTGAATCCTTTCTTTTTGAATTAAAACCTTCAAATATAAATATAACAGTATGGTTTAAATGAATGTTCCTTTTTTTCACAACTGAAGATTTACCAAAGGAAACCCGTTTCTTTGGAGGCGTGATTTTAATTCAATTTTCCCAATTTTTCAAAACCTATCAGGGTGTTTGAAATTCTCTGTTTATTAGCACTTGTACACCCACTCTGAGGATGTGTTTGCTACTCTATAAAATTAAATATAAATACTCTCTATCAATACTATAAATAAAGTCAAACTGAAACTCAAATATGCAAAAGCATTTTTCTACTCTTTTTACAACGTTGCCATGGCAGAAACAAACTTTCAAAATATAGGAAATATAAAAAGAAATAGACTCTGAAATACTCCGTTTCTCACTGATTAGGATCATTCAAAATTTTTGAAATTTAAACGAAACATCGTGTAATAACTAAACTCTAACGTCATTGGATATCTGAGTGCATATTAAAAGCTACGAAATAAAAGCAGAATTGCGCATGCTACGGAATAACAGCGGAAGTAAAAAGTCTACTTTGAGCAAAAAAATCAATACTTTCTTAGCTTTAACAGTGGTGAAAACACGTAAATAAAGGATTTGATAAAACGATAAATTAGTTTGAATTTTACTTTATAACAAAAGGATTGTTGCAGTTGAGATTAAAATGAATTTTGAAACGTTAATTACAGTTAAAGAAAAAATTGTACAACAATTAAATTGGTATAATTAAAAAGATAATTCTTTGCTCTTTAAGGTGATGTACAGATAATTTCCGTTCCATAAGTATTTCAGAAGTTATTGGTGAAAAACGTCTAAAAATAGCTTAATTTTCTTTATTTAATTAAATAACTAAAAATCAAATTCGAATTTTAAAATAATTTTTACGGCGTTATCTCCCTCTTGTGCTAATCCATCACTGTGCCAAATTTGATCATCTTACGTACAACGGTGTGGACTTGCATAAAGGACCAAAAAACGAACAAACACACGTACTTGCCTCTTTCATATACACTATATGCCCAAACGTGTCCGGACACTTTCAGATTTTCACATTTTTTAGAATTTCCCCGCAAAGGTTAAACTGACTGCCTTTAAACTTCGACCATGTAAATAATAGACTTCACATTTTACATTGAAGATTTGGTCCTGAGGGCAATTAGGGGACCGTCTACAAACTGATGAAGATAAAACATATTTTGGCCCACCCCGCTTTACAGAATACTGATACCAAGATGAAACTTTCAGAAATGGTTATGTTTAATGTGCATAATATTACAGGAATTTTCGTAAACTCAGCACAAATATTTGGGAAGATACAAAGGTTTTCTTAAAAAATCCCAAATTTTCCCGCCTGTTTTTTGCTTATAACATGCAGAGTTTTCTGTCATATTATACGAAACTTACAGAAAAATTGATAATATGTTAGAGAAGCATTTTGTAAAAATTTGAAAAAAAAGTTTTAAAAATTACAGGAAATATGAGCATTTTCAGTCTGCGCATGCGCGAAACATAGAGTAAATTTTCTTTCACGACGTTAAAGCCCTATATAACGTTATTATATATTAATAACGTTATAATAATTGACATTATAATTATTATTTTATATCATTAGTATTCAGAAAGATATAGGCATTACAACAAGCAGAATTTTAGCTCCTGTCGAAGAGAAGCTAAAAGATGAGGGGTTGTACACAAAATGATATTTCTTAAACTTATACTTTGAATAGTTATATTGAATTGTATAGTGGTTAGAATTTGCTGAATACCCATGAACACTTCTCAATCATTCTCTTCTTCGTGCATAATTTAAATTCCAGCTAATTAGGCACTATAAATAACAAAAATTTTATTACTTTAATTATATTATTTACATGGTTATTAACAAGTTACATATTGTTACAATTTTACGGCCAAACGATATTTTTAAATATATTTCTTCTATATAGTCAAACTATTTTTTTATCTAATTAATTTCTTTTCTTAAAATATTTTAATAATTCTACAAATATATATAATTTTTATTCTTTACAAATATTCCAAGTGTTAATGGATATTCAGCAAATTCTAACCACTATACAACTCAATATAACTATTCGAAGTATAAGTTTAAGAAATATCAACTTGTGTACAACCCTCTCATCTTTTAGCTTCTCTTCGACAGGAGCTGATGTTCTGCTCGTTGTAATGCCTATATCTTTCTGAATACTAATGATATGGAATTGATTTTTTTATATCAATTGCCTTATATATCTGGCTTTAACGTAGCGAAAGAAAATTTACACTATGTTTCGCGCATGCGCAGATTGAAAATGCTCATATTTCCTGTAATATTTAAAACTTTTTTTCAAATTTTTACAAAATGCTTCTCTAACATATTGTCAGTTTTTCTGTAAGTTTCGTATAATATGACAGAAAACTCTGCATGTTATAAGCAAAAGAAAGGCGGGAAAATTTGGGATTTTTTAAGAAAACCTTTGTATCTTCCCAAATATTTGTGCTGAGTTTACGAAAATTCCTGTAATATTATGCACATTAAACATAACCATTTCTGAAAGTTTCATCTTTCTATCAGTATTCTGTAAAGCGGGGTGGGCCAAAAAATGTTTTAACTTTATCAGTTTGTAGACGGTCCCCTAATTGCTCTCAGGACCAAATCTTCAATGTAAAATGTGAAGTCTATTATTTACATGGTCGAAGTTTAAAGGCAGTCAGTTAAACTTTTACGGAGAAATTCTAAAAAAATGTAAAAATCTGAAAGTGTCCGGACACTTTTGGCCATATATACTCAAAGACAAGCCAAGAAACTAACAGAGATTACGCTATGCTTCCGGCGCTGCACCGATGAATGACGTAGTTGGTGTTTCTACGCGTTTTGGGGTTACTTCCTATTAGAATTCGCCAACAACCAGAAGTAGATTTTCTTTGCTTCGTGTGCGCCAACGTGTCGTTCTCAAAGCAAAAAGAGAGAGTTGCTTGGATCGATTTTTTTTTACTATTACATTGTTTTAAGTACATAATTTGTGCATTATTAACTAAAGGAAGCCTGAGAAATATCAATAGTAGACACTTGACACTATATTTAAAATTGCATACAACAGAAGATTCTATGCAAAAAAAAAGAATTGATTACACCAACCATGCTTTTATGTTATCTTGAAATAAAGGATGCATAAATTTTTTAATAATTAAAAGGAAATTTAATGAAAAGAAACTAAAATATTTACAATGAATAATGCTCGAATAATAATCGAATTACAACTCAAATTTTATATTCAGTAAAACTTTCTTTTCACTCTTCTAATACCGAGTTGTGAGAAGTTAAGGTATGTACATTGAATGTTTTATATTATACAGCATAACCGAAAGCTTCATATTCTATTTTAAATATTTTTCTTAGCACTCTTATAATATTTTTCATTGTATGCAAATATTTTTTGGATAAACTTGCGCACAACTGAATCCATTAAATCTCGAGTTTAACATTTAGTTTTTATAGCTAAACAGATTGAGCCAAACATATAAAATGCAAAAAATAATATGCTGCGTTACATGCTGCCAACACCAAGAGGGATTATTCGTCAAATGTGAGCTCCGAAGAGACA
Source organism: Araneus ventricosus (assembly GCA_013235015.1). NCBI lineage: Eukaryota > Metazoa > Arthropoda > Arachnida > Araneae > Araneidae > Araneus > Araneus ventricosus. The sequence continues at coordinate 11,756 of BGPR01032294.1, read as the reverse complement.
GAGAAAGAAAGCTTCTCCCCCGAATGCTCCCAAGGTCATCTTGGTCCTCGTCATTTCCGACAAAAGGCGGGGAAAAAAAAGATTTTAGAAATTAAATAACACACGTTTAGAAAATAGATTTTTATTGCAGAAAATATCGGTTTTTGTTATTTAAAGCAAAATTCTGTTGAAATATGTCAATTACTTTTAAAATACATTAGAATAATTGCAGGACTATTTCATTTGGCGGAAGAATACCATCCATAGCTTCCACTGTACAACATTCTTGAGTTGTCTTGGACTATAGTGTATATAGACTATCTATAAAAATACCTTTAGAATTAATACCTTTAAATGAAATTGCATTAGCAGCAATAAATGTGTAATAATCAAAGTTGTTTATTAATTTCGATTACATGTCTTTTCATTTATAGGCTGTTTTATATCTATCCATTGGAAGACGTATAAACAGTGCTTTACTGTATATCACAGCACATTCTTTCACTTTTTTTAGTTGCATTTGCTGATATCGCATATTAGCATTTGCTGTATAACATAGACATTGTTAGTAAATGAAAAACTTTTTCCATTCAGGATGAAGTGAAAATTATTAATAGAAGAGAAAACGGTGAGAGAGCCAATCTTCTGTTTTCAGAGAATTTTGTCTTTCTAAATCTACATTTAGGACAATTTGGAAAAACCGTAGCTTGGTAATCTCGGCCTAATAGAAAAACCTGAACGGTACCAAGAAGTTGCGAAATCTAAAGCTCCGAGATGGAGAAAAAATGCTTTTTCTTGGAACGCCCCAAGTTCAATTTGGATTCAAGTATTTTCGGTCCGAGGACGGGGAAAAAAAGCTCTATGAAAATAAATAACAAACGTTTTGAAAATAGACTTTTACTGCGGAGAATATATGTTATTGGTATTTAAAATAAAATTCTGTGTAAATATGTTAGTTATTTACAAAATGCATTAGAATAATTGCAGGACTATTTCACTCTCTATAGCTTCTACTGCATTGCCAAGTTGAGCTGTCTTTGAGTATAAAGGCATCATAAGATTGTACAATTTCTCAATTTTTAAAAAATTTTGCTGAGACATTTCATTAGAAATAATGGTGTATTTAGAATACTAAAAACATTTTAGATAAAAAGCTAATCAAAAGCAAAAGTGTTTATTTTAAATATGTGTGAAATTATACTTTGTCTCACCACTAATGAGTCGACAAATAACCGCACCCAGAAGGGTGTAAAGGCTAGGAAACCATGGATATCCATTCCTTCATGATCAATAATGTACGTTCCTCCACATATCTGATTCACTGGATCTTCTAGAACTTGGTGAAGCGCTAATATTTCTAGGTAGAAACGGTGGGCAAAGGTGAATTTTTTGTAGTCAATTGCTGGAAAGAAAAGCAGTAAATCAAAATGTTTAAAGTTAATTAACAAAATCACAAAAATTGTTGAATAATGTCAAGGTTAGAAATATTCAACAGGATTACTATATTGGTAATTTTAACATAAATGACGCAGTTCTTAATAAACCAACACTTTTATGGACTTATGGTTAACCGTTCTAACTGTACTTAATTGCGAGTAGTTTTCTGTGCAAATTTGAGCCGACCATTTGGAAACAGATTATTTAAAACAAACGTTCCTCTTCTTTTGCATTCTCGGCACCTATGCTGAATCCAGATTTTTCCAATGCGAACTATGAAAACTTCAAGAAGTACTTAATATGAATGAACTTATATGGAGAAGTACTGTAATATTTCAATGATTTTTGTCGTTTATGCTTAAATGAATAAACACATTTTAATTCATTAAAAAATCATTGAGCAAATTTTATAATTAAAGTTCAATTTTCAAAACGCTATATATAAAAAAAAGAACCACTGGTCAGAATGACCTGAAATTTGACTTGAATATACGAGAAGGAGGAGGAAAAAGTATAGCAGGAGAAAAAAATACTTTTAGCAATAGAATGCACTTTAAACGTCATAAGACGAACATGTACCCGAACGGGTACCAGCAGCATTTTCTCCCCAATGCGACGGCTATTGCGTGTACCAAATGTATTGTTCAATGTGCATGACTGTAACGGTTTTTTATTGTTAAAATGAATGAATAAAACAATGACTTCCAACTCATTCGACAGATGTAGCACTCTTAGTTGAAAGTCCATCCACCACGACAATGATGCCACATAGGATAGGAAAAATCCAATCGGTTTTTAATTGTCCTTAAGGACAAAAACCTCAGAGTAAACAACAATGAAAACAGTTTTAATTGTTTTGAGGCCAAAAACCGGAGTAAAACCAAAAATGAAATCGGTTTTTCATTGTGTTGTTCCTGCTACAAGAATCACCCAACTTTAGGACAAAACATTTATTGACGCATACAGGGACATATAGAAGACAGCATTACTCATTACAACTACTACGCACACAGCGAAGTTTCATCGTTATGACTCGAAGAAGGAATGCGTTAAGTAAAAAGCGGCAGGCGCTGATTCACACAGATAAGATAGATAGACACATTGTCGCGATACTTGCTCAAGAAATGTTCGATATGCTGTTCGCCGTTGTGTGCCGCAATTTCAAGCTGAGTAAAAGAATGTTCCACAACAAGACAGAGTGTATCTGTGCTGATGTTGTGAATGTGTTGAGCAATGCGCGTCCTCATTTCAACTAAGTCTGAAATAGGACACTGGTAATAATATGTTTCAGATGCCCCACAGCCAGAAATCACAAGGATTAAGATCATGTCAATTTGGCGACCAGTTTGTTGGAAAATGGCGGCTAATAATCCTATCATTTCCGAAATGCCTGCTGAGAAGCCTCTTAATATGATTTGCGATGTGCGGAAGGGCGCCGTCTTGCAAGAAAATTGTGCTTCCCACACATGAACGCTGTTGAAGTGCTGTGATGGCGTGGGTACGCAAAAGAGATTCATAGCGTACACCACTGACGATACAGGTAACTGGACCCGAACGACCTCTCTCCTGGAAAAAGAATGGACTTTCAACTAAGAGTGCCTCAACTGCCGAATGACTTGGAAGTCGTTGTTTTACTCATTGATTTTTTTCATTAAAAAAACGTTACAGTCATGCACATTTAACAATACAGTTGGTTCAAGCTACAACTCACGAAATAGCTGTCTCATTGGGTAGCCAATGTCATTGGTTGCCGAATCCATCTACATTTTATGACGTGTAAAGCACCATGTATTGCTAACGTTTTAAACTATTTATTTTATTCTGCCATGCTTTTTCCTCCTTCTTCGCGGATGTTCAGGTGAAATTTCAAATCATTTTGACCTAACGCCAACTTCAACCTCCGATACCTATGACTACTAGTCTCCTCATCGGTTTTAAATTGGCACAAGATGGATAAAGCACGAACACCACGCCTCCCACAACCAAACGTCCGAACCAGTTTATTGAAAAACAAAATTTACAAAACTATTTGCAATTTCCAGAAATGTACATAATTAAAAATGAGAAATATCAATAAAAAATGAATAACATATAACATAAAAGCAGCTTAAGCAGTTCTATCCGTTCAAGATGTTTCACTGTATAAGTCTTATTCAAAATACACTAAAACAATTAGTTGTTGGGTCTGGAACATTCAGTTGATGATTTAAACAGGAATTCATACTCATGAATATGTTTGATTATTAATTTAATCTTTTTCCTTGAAATTTGGTTATTGGCTACATTCTGAAACCATCGATCTTGAAGTTGTGTGGCAGTAAACTTCATATGAGTCGTTCTGACCAGTGACTTATATTTATAGCTTTTTGAAAGTTGAATTTTAATTATAATAATCTTCTATATATTTTAAAAAGCTTATTTGTGTATATGTTCGTTTCGCAAAGCACACCCGTACCATTTAGCGTTTCGAGACCAAATTTAACACATTGATGGATCAGCTCAAGTGGGAGATAACGCAGTAAAAATTGTTTCAAAATTCGAAATATTTTTTTACTTATATAATGTTAAGCGGCAACTTCAGGCTCTTATTGCATATTTTTTCAAATTTTCGGCATATATTCTCATCTTCGAAATAAAATTTTTATCTTTTTGTAAATAGTTGAATATTCCTTTTCAAATATGCGCAATCTGAAGTGGGTGTGTAACTACCCTAAAATTATGCCGAAGCACCTTTTTCTGTAAACATCTCTCAGTGAAATTTTATTTCCCATCATTATTCTGGTCGCGCAAGATGAAATTTTGTTTTCATAATGATTATTGTCGCATGAGACTTAAGACGAATGCACGAGACTTCCGTGATTTAATTTATCAGCTTCTGCATTATATTATTTCGTTTCTTTTTGATGTTTTCTATAACGTTTTATTTTGCAACGCGCATTTTTGACAACGTCTTGTTCTAAAGATTTTTAAGTTTATGTTTTTAATCATGTCAATCAAGCATTGTGTTTCTGATGCCTACCATCTCTTCCTTCGTCTTTACATATAAAGGAAAATATAATTTTTAATAATGCCTCCGAAGAAGCGTGCTTCCACCGCAAACCCGGACACTCGAAAGGGAATCTTGTTCCATCTTCGTCACTGTCTAAGAAATTTATGGACGATTTTTCTGTTTTGTTTACTTACCTTAAAATCCTTGACTTTATTTACATTACTTTTGGACTCCCGCTTTGAAGATTCCATTGACTTACCATTACACCGGAATGACGTAGTTACGGCATTTTAATGTCAATAAACAAAACAGAACACTCGTCCATAGTATATTATGATTTTAGTTAATTAAATTTCATTTATAAAAGAAAGGAAAATATTTACCTGGTTTTGCAAAAACTAAGAATGATTTATCCCGACATCTGTAAGGACCGAGCTTTAAATGTTGTATGCTTTCAGCCTTATGAAGAGGGAAAGAAATTTTCTTGAAGACATCTAGATAAATTTCAAAATTCTGGTAGTATTTTAAAACTCGTTGCAGCGCTTTTGATGTATCATATTTGGATACTCTCAGAAAACGTAACAGAAAATCTTCTTCCAAACAGGCCTCAATATCCTTTAAATCTAAAATTAATGAATTGTTTTATCAGGATTTAAAAAGAAGGAGAATACATTTATTTTAATAATATTTCTTGAATAGAAAATGAAAACTGTGAACATGATGTGGTTAGTCACTTCAATTCGAAGTACACTATATGGTCAAAAGCATACGGACAATTTCGAATTTTCACATTTCTTATAATTTTTCCATAAAGGCTTGACCAATTGCCTTTGAACTTCGACTATGCAAAGACAGAATCTAACTCACACTTTACAGTGAATATTAGGTCACCAGGGTATTTAGGGGACCGACCAAAAACTGATGAAGAGGAAAAAAATCTGTGCTCACCCTGTTCCACAGAAACCTGATAATGATTTACAAATTTCATCTATGGTTTTGCTTAATAAGCACATTGCTGACATGCATTTTCGTAAAAATAGCAAATATATTCTGGAAGATATAAAGGTTTTCTTTAAAAAATCCCAAATTTTCACACAAGTTTTTTGTTTATAACATGCAGAGTTTTCCACCAAATAATGCGAAACATACAAAACACTCGCCAATATGCTGCAAAAGTATTGTGTTAAAATTTAAAGTTAATACTATGTATATCAATATTAGAGGAAATATGAGTTTGTGTAGTAAATGATTTTTACTGCGCATGTGCGAGAGAGCATGTGTGGTGAGACATAGCGTAATTTCTCTTACACAATTTCAAAGCCAGATATATAGGGCAGCTTATATATTGAACTGAATTTTCGAATGATTTTATAGAATTTAATGAAGATTAAATATGCTGACTATCCAGGTATACTTATAAATATAATTCATAATTTAAATTGCAGTTCGATGATTGCAGAGAAGATTTAAGATCAGAAGATTTAAGTTTAAAAAATATCAGTTTGTGGGAAGCCTTCATCATTTTGTTTCTCTTAGAATAAAGTAGAAATTCTGCCAACTTCAGTGCCAATATCTTTCTAAATTTCAATTAGAATTTTTATAGAAGTTGTCCTATATATCTGGCTTTGAATTTGTAAAACAAAAATTACGCTATGTCTTGTATGTACGCTACCACACACGAACAGTAAAAAATTATTTACTGCAAATACTCATATTTCTCTTCTAATATTCATAGTATTAAATTCAACTTTTAACACGATGCTTCTGCAGCATATTGTCGAGTGTTTTGCAAGTTTCGTATTATTTGATATATGGAACACATCAAAAGCGCATTGTCAAGTATTCCGTATGTTTCGTATTATTTGTTGGAAAACTCTGCAAGTTTCATGCAAAAACATGTGGGAAAATATGGGATTTTTTAAGAAAACTTTTATAACCTCCAGAACATATTTGCTGTTTTTATGAAAATGTATTTATGCAATGTGCATATTAAGCAAGACCACTGATGAAATTTGTGAATCATTATCAGCTTCCTGTGGGTCGGGATGATTGAAATTGATGAAGAAACAATTTGTTTCTTCATCAGTTTCTTGTCCGTCATTTCATGCCCTCATGACTAAATCTTCACTTCTATTCTTTACACGACCGAAGTTCAGGAGCAGTTGGTCCAGACTTTCCGGAGAAATTCTAAAAAATGGGAACATCCGAAAGTGGTTCGATACTTTTGATAATATAGTGTACTTAGAAAAATCGATTTTTCGAAACCCTAGTTTAGCGAAACTCAAAAAAAAAACAATAACAGAATTATATAAAGGAGTTTAAATAACTGTTGTATCCATTTTCCTCCGTAATCGGCTATTTTAGGGAAGTTGGGAAAATTTCACATTAATTTTGTGTCCGTACGTCTCCAACGAATGCTTATAATTTGAAGGGAAGAGGCTCTGAAAGAACTCTTCAGGCTCTGAATGTAGAAAAATGCTTTCAGAATAAAGGAGGATTATTATTGACGCTTTTTCTCCTTCAGTTCATCTCAGTTACATTGTCTTGTAGCCGGAAGTGAACTCTACTCCATTACATTTTTTAAGAAGTAACAGTTTCCTTTGGAAAGTCATTTATGACCTTCTCAAAGAGGTGAAAGAGATTTTGTGACAGAAAAGTTTTATCCTTAGTATTAAGCAATGCTACAAAAAGTTTGGGACATCTGTAATCGCTCTGTGGATAGTTTCACTCCCTGTCCCATTATCCATATGGCCAATGAATGGGTATATTGCTAATGAAGTTAAGGCAAGCATTGGACCCTTTCCCTGATAATGGATATTTCCTCTTTTTTGTTCTCTGCACAAAAAATGTTATCTTCGATTGGAAAATTAAAATCACAGAGGAGAAAATATTTCAGTTTTTTTGTATCAATTTTTCCTGAATTGTAATTAGTTACAGTACATGTAAATGTAGCATTGCCGTCAGAATAGGATTTTGAGATTATTCCAAAATCTTTATTTAAATATAAACAACATGTGAATGAACATCTTACTTTTCAAGTCTCTACGAAGTACTGCAAGACATCTGCATCTGGTTTCTTCTGTTTCATTTATTTCCTTCAGCTGTTCTGACAGCAAGGGATCATTTATGTCAGCTACGTCATAGAGCATAAAATCGGAACTCGATTTATTCATTTGGACCTAAAATGATAAAAAATACATAAAAAAGAAACCCAGAACAAATATTTTTCAACTCTTTAGTAAACATCATTTTTCTTATGAATAATTATTTATAAAAATATCAAAGAAACATGTTTTTAATTCAAATCTGTGTACATGTTTTTACATACATGTTTTAAATACATGTTTTTTATTACTGTGTTCAAATTTGAAGGGAAATTTTTATCAAAAATCTTGAAGCGAAAACAAAAATGGGAAAAGCAACATCAGCTGATAGAAATTCTCTAATAAAGTTATAATTTTAATCATATTCATATTATATTTTAATTTTTAATGAATGTTAATGATTCTTCTTTAATAATAATATTATATTTATTGAGGTTTAATATCCTAAATTATTATTTTCAGCGGATCATAATTTTACACTTTTAGTTCCCATTCCAAATTTTTTATCAGTTTCTACTATTTTGAACACTAATAAAGGCATATTTTTTTAAGTATTTATATTCAAAATTAGTGTCTAATTTTTACCTTCATTGTATTTACAATACATAATTATAACACTTATACAATTTCTTTTTTTAATTTCTTTTCCTATTTTCTACATTTTAGATGTACAGAGAGCTGAGAATAGTAGATACTTTCATTTATGACGCAATTTTTTTTTAAATTAATTTTCCTTCTATTGATTTATATCTCCCTCTAAGCTAAAACTTGATAAATTTGGGAAAAGTCTATAATCTTTGGCAAAGCAGATTTTTTTGTTGCTTTTATTGTTGTTGCAGTTAACATCCTGCACAAAATTTGAGGGCCTTTTAATTATTTGATCGTATAGATTTCAGGTTAAAAAACATTGCTTTTAAAGTGAATGAGCTAATCGGTTTTTTGTATTTAATCATATCTCTGATATCTTGTGAATACTTTATTCATAGATGTTTAAGAAAATTACATATAAATACAAATTATCTGATCATGAAAAATGAAAAAATCCGTCATCACCACTAGGAGGGCTTAACTCTTAACTTTAAATTTATCTATTTACAAAACATAAACTTAAATTTAGAATAAAGAAAGTTCCAAATAACTACTGCATGTAACTTTAAAGTAAATTCTAAGATAAACTTGCATGCACGTATTAAGACCACTTCCCTCTCTCAACCGATTTTAGCTAACGAATTTGCAATGAATGTACTTAAAACTTCTTTATTGTTTCATCCTCTCCTTAATGTTTCCGTTTGATTGTACTTGAATTCTAAGGTAAATAACGCAAATAAGGTAATAGAATAAGGTAAATTCTAACGCAATTGCAAT
>BGPR01032293.1:0-17571 GCA_013235015.1 Araneus ventricosus | reverse complement strand
AATGGGAGGAACGTAGTCCTACGTTAAAACGAAAGTAAATTGAAAAATCAAATAAACAATTTCCTTCCTGAGACCCCAATGGGAGGAACGCAGTCCTACGTTAAAACGAAAGTAAATTGAAAAATCAAATACACAATTTCCTTCCTGAGACCCCAATGGGAGGAACGCAGTCCTACGTTAAAACGAAATAAATTGAAAACCGAAAGTAAACTGAAAAATCAAATAAACAATTTCCTTTCTGAGACCTCAATGGGAGGAACGTAGTCCTACGTTAAAACGAAAGTAAATTGAAAAATCAAATAAACAATTTCCTTCCTGAGACCCCAATGGGAGGAGCGTAGTCCTGCGTTAAAACGAAACTAAATTGAAAAATCAATAAATACAAGTGAATAGAAATCTGCAATTAATTTATGCCCGTTATCTCAATATGTAAGGCACAATAACATGAAAAAGAAAAGTAAAATTCCGATGCTATTTCTTTAAAACAAACACTCGAGCTGAAAATAAATATTTGCAAGACAGTTGTAACGGTTTTAAGAATTTAAATAGTAAAAGTTTGTAAACTATTGATATAAAAATAAGAGTTATTTCATGGAAAAGGGATTTCTTTCTGTTAAAGTCGTTATATGGATCAAACTCATGATCACGAAATGCAAGTCAATTTCATTTTGGTATCCACTATGTATCTTGCGGGATGAAAATAGACGTTATGCCATTGTATATAGAGTAAAACAAGGTGTCGTTATATGACATATGCATTTAGGTTTGTCATGTGAATTAGTTGCAATTACTGAAGAAATAATGCACTAAAAGCTTTTGCAAAAATTATACTTATGGGCTTGTATTCCTCAACTATATTTTTGTAGGTCATTTTTTATAATTCTGCTTGATGTCTCCAGAAATATTATTTATTTATTTATTTAAAGAAAAGCACACTACAGAGAAAACTCCATTTACAGAGTGCTGACAAGCACACAAAGAACAAAACTCACAATGAGTAAATAAAAAATAAAAAATATATGCCTTAGAAAGCAAAAAGTAGACCACAGAGAATACATAAAATCATAAAACTTATGCAAACGTATATATAATTAAAAACGAAAACACATAATCACAAAACTTTAAGACACACTATGACACCAAAGCCGTATTTTTTTTAAAATTTAAAGTTCATTTCCAAAAAGCAAGGGTCAAAAAGTCAAAACACGCAAACACCGAGTCTAATAAAAAACATACCAGGAGTTTAAAAGTTTAAGAACATAAATACACACTTGAGATTAAAAAAAAAAAAAATGCAACACTTAAGATAAAAATAAATCAAACACGGCGCCAAAAAAATGGTCGAATACATAAGAACACGGAAAATCAAATAGCATAAAAATCTAAAATGTTGTAGAAAGGCAAAATAAAACATATCATGTATTTAAAAAATGTAAACATTTCGACTTAAGAGCACCTAGAGACATATTAAAAATGTCAAGTTCATCAGAGAACGCGTTAAAAATTTTATAAAACCTATATAACGAGAACCTGTTAATATAATTAAATTTTGAATCTAAATTTGGAAAGGAACTCTGGTTTCTTAAAAATCTGGCGATACACATAACTATCAATGCGTTATACAACTAGCAATGAGTGCACGTCTTTGACCGTGGAATCAGGACTTCAACAAAATGGAAGAAAAACAAAAGAAAAGAAAGGAAAACGCCCACAATGACACGAAAAGGTTTTGAAAACAAAATAAAAACAAAAGATACACATTATTGATTTTTAGGAAAACAGTGGCGAATACGTTAATCCAAAACAATATTAAAAAATTGCAACGTGAAAATCAATATTAGACAGCAAGCGAAGTATGCGAGACAAATAAACATGTTAAGACACTGCCGAAAATAATTATTGAGTCATTCAGTTAAAGGTTATGACGCCCCCTGCTTTCGTTCTTCTCCGCCAGCCAATGAAATTGCAACAATGCATTCTGGGAATGGAGAATGTCTCGATGAGAAGATCGCTAGCAAAAACTGTTTGAACTAATCAGGGAAAAATTAATTAAAAAAACGGAAAAAGGTATTTTAACAGTTCTCGTTTTAAATGCAACAGAAACGTTCCAGTTATAATCTGAAAAAAATTGAAATTGATAGCATTATTAGAACGCCGGATGTAAGAATTTTAAGAAATCCAAATGAAAAATTAACATAAAAGTGACTATTTTCAAAAATTTCTCAAAATTCTGTAAATTACGATATAAATTCACAACTAACTTGATTAGGGAGAAAATTCTTTGTTCTTTCCGATGGTCTATCTATTTTCCTTCCTACGATTATCAAAACCGATTTTATTGAGAAATAAGCGCTAAAGACTACCCAAAACAACATAAAATATTAAATAAATAATTTTCTAGATTAAATTTTAAAATTCCGGCTTCGAAGAGCATCGAGTCACGATTAAGACTACATGTGTAACAAATTTAATGGCTGTCAGTGCGATAGATTCGTCTGGACATCGCAGACACACACACACACACACACAAACATTGCCTTTTTTGTGTAGATATATGTAGAAAAATATAGTTCATTGCGGTATTCGAAAGATATCCGAAAATTTACCCACCAAGCAGCAATTAAATATCTTCTTATTCTGAATATCCTACATTAAATTAGTGGTCACACAGCAAGGGAATTTATCTTTGCAATGAAAAATTTCCCAATTTTCTGGAAGTGAAAATTGAAACTTTAATTACTGTGTGCAGCTGACACAAAGTATTTATCTTTGCAATGAAAAATTTCCCAATTTTCTTGAAGTGAAAATTGAAACTTTAATTCCTTTGTGCAGCTGACACAAGGTCCGTGTTGATTCTTTTTAAAATAATAAAAAATAACCCCATCATTCCTTTTTCTTGCATTCAGCAACTATTAATAAGTAGCTAAATTACAGAAACAGAATTACCTGTTTGTTGTACACATTTTATTAAGAGACAACCCGTGTTTGAACGAAATGTCTAATTTATTACTTTGATAGCAGGGTATTGAAATTTTAATAATTTACACTTTTTCGAAAGATTTTTTTGCAATAATCCTTCTTCTCTAGTTTGTTAAAAATCATTCTTACTTTTCTGGATTAATGTACTGTAGAATGTTTCTCAATCTTATTAAAGGACAAAAATATTTTGCTTTGAGGTAAAATAAAGAGGGAGAATCTTTTTTTTTCTACCTATTTAATTTTAAGCTTATTATTTTCCTCAAAGCCTTACTTTTATTTCTTAGTTCTCATTTTTTTGTGTGTATGAGGAATTTTTAAAACTTGAAGTGTATTTGTGAAAGAGATATTTTTGCAGCTCTTTCTGATATTATTAGTTTATTTTTCTAGCATTTTTCTTGTTTTTGAATTTTTATTTGCATTGTGTGAAAAATAATCCAGTTATTCATAGTGTAAATGGTTTATAGTGGCTCCACAACTGTAACAGATAGATAGCTTCTCTTTGGGATTTAAAACACTTCGTTCATACGAGAAACAGAAAGCTTTTGCAAATTTGGTCAAATTACTCGAACTTACTAGAATAACACTTCATTTGACTCTATTGTTATTAGTAAGCAATCAATTGAAGCACAAATGAAAAATAATACAGTGCAGTCTCCCTATAACGAAATCGCTTGGTTCCAATTGAAAAATTCGTTATAGAGAAAATTTCGTTATACGGAGATTAGAGATTTTTGCAGTTATTTAAGTAAATGTTCCAAACTTTTCAATAGGTGCGATAAGTTCAAATGTATTTAATTATGATTTTCAATTAAAAATGAAGTAATATATGTTATAAATTTGTTAAAAGTATACTAATTTTTATTGTATAAATAAAATGCTCAAAAGTGAAGACAATTCACCAATTTAGAGAATAATGTGTACTAGTATGTACTTACGTTTATTTACTTGAAAAATTCCGTTATTTTACATTTCTTTGCATTTCGTGATGTTAAATTTTCAGAAAATTTTTCACATTTTAAGAGTGAGTGGTTCTAGAAACAGGCACGTGTGAGCGATTTGTTTGCCCAGAAATTAGCAACTTTCTTCAAAAATGACAAAAATCGAAAAGATAAAGGTCTGAAAAAATTCGTTATAGGGAGACAACCACTTCGTTATATGGAGAATATTTTGAATGTTAATTAACATTCCGATTAAAAAGTTCGGTATAGGGAGAAATTCGCTGTAGAGAGACTTCGTTATAGGGAGACTCTACTGTATTATGCAATAATGTACCAATTCCAGATTATGCAATTTCAGATATGAATATTTTCGTAAAGCATTTACAGAAAAATTCCAATGCTGTATTTTTACAAAAAAATAATTAGGAGAAAGTAGGGTAAAACCGAGTAGCTAAGGTTCTTAGGCCTGCTGGAGCTAAAATATTCGACACAGAGCTTGGCAAATTTTATTAAAATATTCATTGTTTATCGGAGTACAATATATCTTTCCAGAAAAGTCACAGTTTCATTACTTTTTATATCAATGATTTCTATATAAAACAAGTCGAACTACCCAGTTTTACCCCACTAGTGTGGTAAAACCGGGTACACATGTCAACGTTTTGGAAAATTAAGAAAAATCGATTTTCAGTGAAAAAGTTGCAATCGTTTTTATTTTATACGACAATTTAAGAATATTAGTTACAAAATTCGCATGTAAAGCAGTTGTCTTCTTCCTCCGCGCCACTGCAGCTTTCGTGGGCACAGCTAAGACACTTTTTACACTGGATTAACCCTTCCTCTTTATTAAAATATGTAAATGCGTCATTAAAATATGAACAATCAACGTTTGATGTGTTTTTATCGTCTTCATCGGAGAAATCGTCAATACTGACTGTCCCGGTCTTGCGTCACTTGGAGTACCCGTTTTAGCCCGAGTTCAGAGGTCATGAAAAACGAAATAGAACAGTGCAATTATTGGAGTAAATCCTTATTGTTTGATAGGGTATAAATTCTTAGTAAACGTATAATAAGCTGGACTAAAAATGGTTTTTAAAAGAGTAATTATTTTTATGTAAGGATAGTTTAAAATCAAACGAACATTAGAGAGTTGGCGTCTGAAAACAAATAAACCTTCTCAGAAGCAGTGAATTTAACAGCTGCAACACGCCACTATCACTGTTTATTTTTTTTTACTAGTAGAGTGAAATTCAGTATGTGTCCGTTAGGAAAAAGAACTAATATTGCCAGAATCAAGGGTACCTGGTATTACCGCACTCTCTCCTATGACGTAAATATGGCGGGTTCCCGGTGAGATATTTTTAAAATATGAGTGTAAAGAACTTTCACAAACTTTAAGGATAAGCCAGGCATGCAGAAACAAGCCATTTTTTGGAATAGAACATCGGATTGGCTACTATAGTAGGCTCTTTGTCAGTTAATTAAGTAAATGATGTATATGAAGCTAATGTATCAAATACAAAAGCTCCTCCGATCTGGCCGAAGCCGCACGGAATTTTGCGAACTTAGTCCACTCAGCACAAATACAGTCAACTCCCTTTCCAGTACCACTGAAATGTTCGTGTAGGTCTGGGTTTTCACCGCCACTGCATAACAAATAAAGCAAATATAATATAGCGAATAAAACAAGATGAACGCAGGAAAAGTTCCGTTACAACTCAGGAAGTCAAACGTGAAGACATGAGTTTTTTAAGGATGTCAATAGCGCCTTTTTTGAAAGGCGAATAAAATACCAAGTCAGAAATATCTTTATGAAGCCAGCTTTTTGGCCAATCGTCTCCTTCTTTTCCCCAAATTTTACATTTTAATAAAATGTGTTCAGTGGTCTCAAGTTGTTCACCACATGGACAGCTTCCTTCTTTGATGCGCACCAAACACTCAGTGACTTGTCAACACGTGGTTATAGTAGAAGTCACCGTATAGCCTACTGAATTTAACCTCTTTGAAAAATTTCTTAGTCCATGATAACTTTTCTGAATTAATTAAGTAAATGAAAAGGATACACCAGACAAAATGTACGACACAGATTTAATGGAATATAAATTTACAAAAGCGCAACAACACGGTTGCATGAATAACAACATGTAAAGTTTGTATAATCTGGCTTGTTTCTTCAGGGGGTAAGTTTTTTTGATTTTACCTTATGAAAGCTTATTAATTAAGCTTGATGGCTAATATTTTGTTGGTCTTATTAGCCTATTTAATGATTTTTCCTTCTTCTTTTGATGTATGTTCTTGTGGATTTGCTACCTGGTTTCTGTTTTTGGGGAGTTCGGGCTATGAGTTATTATGGCAGGCCTATTTTAGGCTCTGTCTTAGTCTAAAATAGGGCTGCTTCTTACAAAAAATTCCCTAAATATTCTTTTGAATCCATTTCGAATAGTTCTTAGCCCTTGAAAAAGTGAACTAGAATGGATTCCTTGTTTTTGTTGTCTGCTTTTCGTTTACTTCAAATTACTCTAGGATTGCTTGTATTACTTTCTTTTTTTAATTTTGGCTTTATTGATATAGTGTCTAAAGTGTGTATAGGTTCAGATGGCAAATCTTTTGAACACTTAGTTTAAGTACTCGAAAGGTTTCTTGTTGATACTGTGTCCTACTTGACGTTATCGTATCTGTCATGCTGTGAAGTGTGTATAGGTTCAGATGGCAAGCATTTTGAACACTTAGTTTAAGTTCTCTAAAGGCTTCTTGTTGATATTGTGTCCTAGTTGCCGTTATCTTATTTGCCATGCTGTAAAGTGTGTATAGGTTCCGATGGCAAGTCTTTTGAATACTTAGTTTAAGTTCTCTAAAGGCTTCTTGTTGATACTGTGTACTACTTGACGTTATCTTATCTGTCATGCTGTGAAGTGTGTATAGGTTCAGATGGCAAGCATTTTGAACACTTAGTTTAAGTTCTCTAAAGGTTTCTTGTTGATACTGTGTCCTAGTTGACGTTATCTTATTTGCCATGCTGTAAAGTGTGTATAGGTTCCGATGGCAAGTCTTTTGAACACTTAGTTTAAGTACTCGAAAGGTTTCTTGTTGATACTGTGTACTACTTGACGTTATCGTATCTGTCATGCTGTGCATGACTTATAATGTTGTTATTCATGAAATTGGGTTGTTATGCTATTGTAAATTTTCCCCTATTAAATCTGTGTTGTATATTTCATCTAGTTATTTATAAATAACACATGTAGAGATCACCCTTTACATTTACGACCCCATGTTATAAAGATTTGTGAAAATTATTTGACCTACCCTTGAAGTTTATAAACGACCTTTTAGGACATCCTATGTGAGGGATCGCAGTTGGTTCCATTTCACATGACAGATTACAGATACTTAAGCACACTTTACAATAGTGATCCCGAAATCCATGCAGCAATCATTGGTTCAGCGATGGCAAATTTTCTTGTTCTTAAAAGAAGTTTAAGAACTAAATCTATGAAGCAACATCAAACTTTACCCTGAATAGAAACTGACATTTACGTCACTAATTATTTTCAATATAAATGTTTCAATTATTATGAATCATTTAATAATTCATTAATAAAAGAATATATTCTATACATTTCGACTTAAACAGGACAATAGCAGTAACTTTAATTAAGCAATTAATATTTTTAATGGAGTCAGTTGACATAACGTCACCATTATGTGACACATATAACTAAATTTAGTGCGCATGTGCATATTTTCTTATACTTAGTTGCCACATTAATAAATACATTGCATATTTATTAAAATTTCCATGAAAATACTTAATTTTATTATAATATACTTATTTTTATCTTACTACTTATTAATGTAATAATTTATCTTATTGTTATTTTCTATTACACAAAAGATACAGAGTTTTACAGATACAGAAGTGTAATTATTTATAGAAAAATCTAAAACCCTGTAGAACAATATTTCAGTTTCTTCTTTCTTGTATCCATATCTACAATTTCTCAGTTATATCTGAGTAGAATTTTTTTCTCGCTTCGATTTTACCTGTGTGAAAAGTTCCTTTAGCTCAGTCGCGTTGAGGATTATATCTGTGAAGGATTGGGAAAAGGCCATATTTCTGTAAGAAACAGGATTTTCGTACTCTAATAAGGTGTTCTTAAAACGAGGTCAAAATAACACTGCTGTTATCAGACAAGTTGTTGTTTTCTTTACAAACAACACCATCCAAACTAATGGTGTAAAATTCAACTCTCATCTCCACTCTCAACTCAACTATAGCCAATAAAATTGTTCAAACTTTCAGTTATCACTTACAACATATTATCGAGGATAACACTTGTGAAGGATTGGGAAAAGGCTATATTTCTGCAAGAAACAGGGTTTTTGTACTCTAATGAGGTCGAAATAACACTGCTGTCAACGGAGAAGTTGTTGTATTCTTAACAAACAACACCATCCAAACTAATGGGGGTAAAATTCAACTCTAGACTTATCTCGACTCTCAATTTAACTACAGCCAATAGAAAGCTTCTAACTTTTAGGTATCACTTGCAACATATTACTGAGGATTACACTTGTGAATGATTGGGAAAGGGCTATATTTCTGCAAGAGACAGGGTCCTTGTATTCCAATGAAAGGTTTTCTTAAAATGGGGCTAAAATAACACCGCTATCGACGGACAAATTTTTACTCTCTTTACAAACAACACCATCCAAACTAATGGGGTAAAATTCAACTCTCGACTTACCCAACAGAAACTTTCGGGCATCCCTTTCAACATATTAATAAGGATGAAAAAGCTCTACTTTGGCTTTTACAATTCTTTAAAATGCAAGTGTGATGTTTCACAAATGTAGTTTTTGAGGTTTATGCAAAATACATTAAAACGTTGAAGATTTAATTTCTGCAATGATTACCGAAGTTGCTCTGTTTCTCCTGTTTTGGGGAATTTACGAAATGATTATAAGAATTGTATCATATTCCATTTGAATCCATAAGAGATGTAAATCATTCGATATATAAATATAACGATATTTCGCTATGAGATTAGTAGAGCAAACATCTTTAATAAAGGCAGTCGTTGATGCAATAAATGCTTTATTTCAGTTTCGATTTATCCATTTTGAAACTATAATGCAGATTATATGAAATTAAAGGTTATAATAATATTTTTAAAAGTAAATTCCACTCCATGGCCATGAATGAAACCTACGCGCAAATGCAGCGTATTGATTGAAAGGAATTATATAGTGAAAAAGAACGTTACAACATCGCGGCGAGTTTTTATGCTAGTTTCGAAAAGGGGAAATTCCCGAATTCTACAGCCAGTCGAATCTGGGCTTCTTCAAGTTAAAGTGGCAGTTACTTCTATACCAGAGTTTAAGTAGAAATAATTCTATGAGTTAAAAGTTAAGAAGCATTTTTAAAACTAGGAAACTTTTAAATCATTACATGAATTCATTTTGATAGTGTATTTTCGAAACAAAAGAATAAAAGAATGAAATAAAAAAGAAATTCATATTTCTTTTTTAACAACGAGAAACTGGCGTCTGACTTTTTTGATTTGAAAAGAATAAAAGAATGAAATAAAAGAGAAATTCATATTTCGTTTTCAACAACGAGAAACTGGCGTCTGACTTTTTGATTTGAAAAGAATAAAAGAATGAAATAAAAAAGAAATTCATATTTCGTTTTCAACAACGAGAAACTGGCGTCTGAGACTTTTTTTTATTTCAAAAGAATAAAAGAATGAAATAAAAGAGAAATTTATACTTCGTTTTCAACAACGAGAAACTGGCGCCTGAGACTTTATTGATTTGGTTCTCATAATATTAGCCTTATGGATTTAGAGAAAAGAAGTATTTGCACAAAAATATCAATTATAAAATAATTCAAGGAATAAGTCTATTAAAGAAATAAGAAAAATGAATTATATTATTCTGTTAAAACACTTTGAATAATCATGTAGGTCTGTCTTATACTAAAATATCCGAAATCACACGAAACAATTAATATCCTAGATTAGCCTTCCAGCGGGCGCACCTGCGTAAATTTTACGACAAGCGGGATTTTTTATGCTCTGTTCTCACATTCAAACTGTCTGAAGGTCATTGCCATTTCTTCATGCGACCCTTCTCTTCAGGATTAAATGGGTTTGTTGGAATTCCAATGTGATGCCATACTGTTTTATGCTTCTATCGTAAAATTTACGACGCGCGCCCGCTCGTGTAATTTGAAAATTTTTTCACGTCTTAACGTTTCAGTTTGATAATTATATATCCAGTGCTTATTACAGCGATTTAATATTTCATTTTACATTGTCAAAAATATTTAATATGTAATAAACCTGCCAATAATCCACCAAGCCGGAGAATTTTCTTGAACACCCTCAGTCTTATGAAAACACCTCACTACTCGAGCCCAAACAATCTGATCATCGCCATATGTCATTACCATGTCTTTAAATCTAAATTATCCATAACAGCCTGAAAAAGCAAGTGAACAGCAACAAACATTAAGAAAAAGAGCTTGTGGTTTGTGTTTGAAAGAAATAAAAGAATCATCAAAATCCATGAAATAAGTAGGTACAACATATAGTACACTTGTAAGCGTCACTCTCTGGCAAAAGTTCAATGTTTCGAATGCAAGGACAATGATAAGAAACTAAGAAGAAAGTCTTTGTTGTACAATTTTAGTTGGTATTTTACTAAATATTATTATATATTGCTTAATACATTTTTTTAGAAAATAATATTATTAAATCTCATTGCTTTCTCTGATTTCAGTATAATTTTAGATTTTGCAAATAATATAAAAATTAATATTCAATCTTAATGAAAGAATTTGCGTTTCTGAAGTGTCTCTTGTTACTACAATGAAGTAACCTACAACTGCAAGGGGAAAAATTAAGAAACTTAATGTATCGTAAAAAGTACGACATGCGCCCGTTCGTGTAAAAAATTTCAGCATGCCCGCTGGAAGGTTAATGAAGTATCCCATCTTGTCATCTATCAGATAAATGGTAGTCGGTCAAATGTCTTAAGGTATCCGACTGGTTTAAAATAGTCGTTTTTGATGAAATTATCAAAAAAATTTTATGACTTGATTTTGTAGCCTGTTTAATCGGCTTTCTAAAACTGTCCCACTTTTTACTCTACGTGAATTGCAAATGGAGTTACAGCCGTTTTATTACCGAGCTGTAAGCATTATTTTGTGTTGCGTGAAAACTTTAAATGCCTTTTCTGAGAAATGATATTTTTGAGGAAAACTGTCGACCGCAACAATGATTTCTCAAAAAGTTATTCAAGTATTGAGATGAAATTTTCTGATATTGTTTTCTGTAGTATGCTTAATGTTTTCCTCTAAAAACTAAGGTCAATTTTAAAATCAAGTAATATTTTTAAGTGCTTATAAACGAAAAGCGTTTTTTTATGAAAAATCACCAGTTTGATGACTATGTTCAGCTATATCTCAAAACTATTTTGAAGTACAAGAAATATTTTAGAGCATAACACAGATAACTGTCATAAAAATGTACTCCTACAAGGATGTATGTATATTTAGAATATGATTTTGTCTAAGGCTGTTAGCTTAAGGCAAATATTTTAGTCATTTTTCTTCAAATTTTTCTGTTTTTTTTTAAAAATATTATTTTGAAGGGCTAATTTTACAATATTTTCTAGCTTTAAAGCATATGCAGTTGAAAAATAACATCAATAAATATACATAAGTTATTTTTCAAAAAAATGTCTCGGAACACAGTCGGATACCTTAAACACCTCACTGCTGTGCTTCGAGAAACAAACGTGTAATCTACTAATGTTAAGTACAGATACATTAACATTACCACAAGAGGGAAAGAAAAGGCAGGAGAGAAGCACCCTTACCTTTTAATTGCAGTTCACACTTAGTGTTGTTAGGATAATTGTTGGGGAAATTTGGCGAGTAGAATTCTTTTTTATCCAGGTTAACGTCGCTGAAATTGAAACAGATTTTTTCTTGTTCTAATTTTGTTAAATCTCCACCGTGGAAGCCTTCAACATCCTTACCTACAGGAAGAAAAGAAAGACAGAAATTACTAAACGGAAACCAGATAACCTCGAAATGCTTATTTTGTTTGGTTAAAATGATGTTATGACTTATATAGAATTAAAAAAGAAACTAATAACTAACGAAATATACGTGAAAATAGGAAAAGGCAGTTATGATAAACTAGAAAATCACCCGTCATGATTTGACGGGTCACTTGATAGTTGATTTTAAATATCATTTATTCCACATGTTTTTGCATTCCTGAAGGATCACGTGACAGTTGTTGAAAAATAAAATAATCTTCATCGAGAATCGCTGAGTCAATGGGCTTTGTTAATTATTTAATTGTTGTCTGTAGTCAAAAATAATTAATTTAACGTGATTTCACCTAGCCTATGTCCGTTCTTGGGGTTCAAGCTACAACTCTGCCAATTTTCATCCAAATCGGATTGGTAGTTTTGCCGTGAAAGCTTAACAAACAGACAGACACACTTTCACATTTATTATATTATATTAAGGATTATTCTATATTCCATTATATTCTTATATTATTCTTTATTCCATTATATTCTTATATTATTCTTTATTCCATTATATTATTATATTATTCTATTTTCCATTATATTATTATATTATTCTTTATTCCATTATATTATTATATTATTCTATATTCCATTATATTATTCTTTATTCCATTATATTATTATATTATTAGAAAATCACCCGTCATGGTTTGACGGGTGCAAATTGCCTCTCCATTCGATAGATTTCTCTTCAAATTTGACGTGTTTAAATAGATATAGAGAAATGTTTAACATAGATTGCAAACAAATAAAATAAATATATGTTTTACGACAGGAAATATTTTTTTTATTTACATATTACTTAAATATTTCTTTATTCAAAAAACCTCTAGGTAAACAACATTCCGTGTGAAGTATTTTTCGTTGTTTTATAATTTTCCTTGTATTTCAGATGTCTTTGTGTAAATTTTAACGTGATTGGGAATCCTAAACCTTGAAAGTGCAACATAGAGTTTTCCATGTGAAAAGACAGGTTCATCGAAGTAAATTCCAACCTGATAGAAAGTTTGCCCCTGCGATTTGTTGATAGTCATCGCGTAAGCTGGAATTAACGGGAACTGGCAGCGGTTGAGGACGAATGGTAGATTCACGTCACTGGTTGCTAATTTAATTCTTGGCAAGAAAACAACATCGCCACGATTGCATTCAGATACAATTTGGCGTCCAAACTATATCACGCGCATGATATACCACTGACGTAATTTACTACTTTCTATTAAAAAGCGGAAATTAATTTGAAATATACGATTAATATAATTAAAAATTTCTCGGGAACTATTGATCATAGCGAGATAAGTTTTATATCAATCGATAGAAAATTTTATTTCACTATTTTAGAGTTATTAAATTTGAAATTAGAGAGACAATTACTCTTTTAATTTTAAAATTACTGAAATTTAGGTTCTCTAACAATGAAATAATGCTGTTTAACGTCTTGCAGTGCTATGACGGGAGTTTTATTGTTGGTGACGTCAGAGCGTTACCGAGAGATCTGGGCTATTATATTAGTAATTATTGCGATTGGATTATGATTCATCCTTATCTAAATTAGCATTAGCAGATTCTCAGAGAACTTGCAAAGACACAAGATAGCTTTTACAGATTTAAATTAATATTTTGTAACACATTTTCACTGATAATCCCCTTTATCTCTAACATTGAATGTTAAATGATTGGTTTTTAATTCTAAATCGAATCGAAAATCTTCAGAATTTTAACAAATACATGAGACTGTTTTTGCAAAAACATTTAAATTAATATTTGTTTTACATTGTTTTGAAACTTGCATTGGAAATCCACACCAAACTTAATTATAAAATCATGTATAGCAGAAATGGCAGCGTTTTTTAATACCCCTAAGTTTTATAAGAAATCTGGACTATTCTATCAAATATATGGAACGAAGTAGTCTTGAGAGGGTTTTTGATGGATCTCTAATTTAAGGAATGGTATTATTTTGAAAATTTAAAAAAGTGTTTCACAAGTTCATTTAATAGAACCAATATCATTTTATCTCAAATCTTATGAGCTCAAAATTTGCATTCTTTTTTTTATACTAATTCACTTCAATGCATATTCTTTACTGATGATCCTGAAGATTATCTAGATCAGAAATCTAAACGCATATTTTCTTTCCATTATATAAAAAGAGGAAACTAAATATAATTTCAAGTTTCACTCAAAAGGCCTCAAAGTAAAAATTCAGTACTACGTTTAAATACTGTAAAAAAAAGTAAGATCCCCTCTAGGTACTTTATTTCTACGTCTACGATACTTATAACCTACTCACAACATATAAATTTCAGACCTAAATCAGTCAAAAAGAAGTACAGTAAGGCACCGTTTATATGTTTCTCATTTATACGAAGTTTAATTGCTGTCCTCATTCATTCGTATTCATCGTAATGATAAAGAACTTCGTTTATACGACGCAAAGTTTCCGTTATACGTCGTTTTCCCCTTTTTAAAATGTGAAAATTTCCTCCTTTATTGTTACAAAAATCGTTTTGTGGGTGTATGGTGGAAACAGTCCAACACGCAGGATAATGGAGAATGAAGGTTTATTCACAAATAAGCAGAAAAAGCACGTAGCACAAGTAACGGAAACAATACCTCTTATACAGATTAGCAACGCAACAGACAGCAATTCACAAATAAAAACAGTAACAGCACTTTGAGATTCAGCAACACACACAGTCAGAAAATAACTAATAACGACAACGACAGCACTTTCAATAGTGCTCAAATAACCGACTGACCAGATCGCAATGCAAACGAAACTCCAAAGTCGTTCCAGTCTATCAAAACACTACTACTCTGTGATTTAAGCGCGGTCCTTTTATACTGTGCCCGAGAGGCCGTGACGTCACATAGAATTATCTAGTACATTCAAGCATATCTCCCCTCCTAATAGAGATATCGAGTAAATGATCGTATTTTCTAGAATCTTCGATTTGTCATTAAGGTCGCCAAATTTGTCGCCAAGGTCAGGGGTTCAGGATGGAAATTTCTTTTCAGAAAGAAAATACCCTATGTTAATGGTGATTAGTAGTGACGACGAAGGAAACATCTAATACAAATTAATATATCTTAGAATCAGTTATACACTATAAAAGGTAACTACAAAATTGGCGATTAGGGGCAAGTGCACAAAAATGTGCCATTAGACTAGGTTCACAACACCCTGCTACTAGTTAACTGTTGTAAACAATCTCTTAGCGTTACTGATAATTACATTTAGGTCCTCACATTCTCTCAAAACTATTTAAAAACATTCATTCATGTTTCTTTCGAAACAATTGATTTGTGGTTGTTATAGAAGTCACCCCATTATATCATACTTTTTGTCAAAATTGCTTTGATATTTCTCTTAATTATGAAATATCATAGTTTTTTTAAATTTCTAGAACCTAATTTCCTGTTTTTTTTTAATTCTAGTTCTCTGTTTCGTCTAATAGGCTTTCACAAACGAGGGCGATTTTAGGAACCTAAAAAGAGTGTTTACAGGGATAAACAGTATTGATTTATTCGCTGAAAATCAGTATTTTGTAATTTTTCATATGTTGTTTAAAATAAGGCGTTTATTGTTTTGTTGAAGAACAAATATGTAAATAGTTTTTGCATCTATTCCCAGAATTCGGTGTTCTAAAGAATATCAATAATACCGACTTTAAATTTCAGACGATCCATAAAGTCAACGAATTACTTAAACAGGGTTCACCGTAGGCATAAGATTAAAAATCATTCATTTGGATCGCCAGAATAAGTCACTTTCGTTAAATCACCCAACACCGACCCAAAAGCGTTCCTTACTTCTCTATAAATTCAATCCCTCCATTTCAAGAAAACACAATTCATCTTTGTTTTTATGCGCCTTGAGTTAAGTTGAAAGTACAATCCATCCTTCGAATTTTTTTTTTCAAAATCCTTTTCAATGCAATTTCCAACATTAGCTTCAGATGAATTGACTGCAACGCTGCTAAGCCGTGCGTGAGATGTTTCTCAGTACCCAACCCCTACTTGAAGCGCAGAGGGCCGAGCGAAACGACTCCAATTGAACGAAAAAAGGCACCCATTCCTCCATCCCAAAGGGTTGGCCAGAAGAAGAAGAAGGAAGAGGAGGAGCTCTGGTGGCTCAACTCCCCAATCCACCAACAAAATTACCGCGTCATTAGGCAAAGAAAGTATATCCATCCTTTCCTGGAAGCTCTGCTACAAGAGTAACAAACCCACGGCTGCCAGGAACAGCAACAAAAAGCAAAAGAAGACGAAGCCATGAGGAAAAGTCAAATTGATTCTCGGCGAGCCGTTGTCTGGAAGACCGTAGGGTTTTCTAAATGGAGATAAAGTGGAGAGGATTATTAGCGGTAATGCGAGTCGGGCCGGGCTCTGTCTCAGGGCCCGGCCCATGAAAACGGGTTCGTTAATCGGGTGGTTGCACTTGGTTGGGGATTTTCGCGCCCCTAATCGTCGAATCGGGAGTCAGTCGACCATGGAACCGTGGTGGGGTCGGTCGAAGCATTATTATTTTTGCGTCTCAGGAAGAATTGTTCAATCGCTCATTAATGCGGAGATGCTGCAACCGTGCTTCATTTACTTTTGGCAATTTTAATTGTTCCGAGATTCCCCGATCTAGATGGAATGGGATCAATTTCGTATTATTGGCTTCGGAGGAGGTTAATGAGTTACCGATAATGATATCAATCATTAGCCGATGAGGAGTCATTAACTGGTAAGTAGTTAGGGATTTTCCCAACAAGAAGTAAACAACATTTTCCAGCAGGAACTATGATAAACTCCTTTTGGTATCGTTATTTTATTTCGTATTTCTTAACTGTCAGTATGGTATATTTAGTTTAATTCACTGAAAAACAGTGTTCGTAAGAGAATTTGTTTACGCGGGAAAGATAGTGGAGATCCTTTTAGTATGATTATACGTTCTATTTAAGCATGTTAAATTCTTTTTTTCCCCTCATCGTTTAAAAAATGGTAAAAATATGGTAATATTAAAGAAGTTTTTTTTAGCGTCACTGACACATATTAATGACGCTGCATAAAAACACCTCATTATTTTTCAATAAAACATTAAGAGATGTTTGTTCATTGACAACTTTTAATGCTCTACCTCGATTTATTTTGTATCATTTTGACTCTCCGTGGATAGCATGTTTATGGTGAAGAGATGCGCAGTTTTTTCTTGTGTTTATCATAATAGAATTGTGAGCTGAAAAATAATTATGCAGTCTAAAAAAATCAAAGATTTGGTTCCTCTGAAACCATATTGCACTTAAATCTGCTTCATTTTAGGTTTACTTTCCTCAACGAATGCAATCAACATTAGTATTGTTCTATATTACTATTATTCAGACCTTTTGCATATCTGCTAGCTGTAGTAGTTTGCTAGCGAGTCCGATTTAGTTCAATTAGACCTATTTTTTAAAAAGTTACACGAGATTTATCAGCATGATACGGTTTATAAGGTGGGTAATATTTGTAAATTGCATGGTACGTTATGCGATATACATGCTGCAGAAGTTGT
>BGPR01032292.1:903-17571 GCA_013235015.1 Araneus ventricosus | reverse complement strand
ACCGCTCAAAATAACTATTTTTTAAATAACCGGTTTTCGTTTTTTTTTAATAAAAAAAATTGCCGTTTGTAGTCAGATTTTTTGATTAATATTGTTTTCACAGGCAATCAATCCGTTGGCCAAAATTTATCTGTTCATAAAGACTCTTTCAGTAATCCGCGAACCAACAGAACCTTCGAAGAAGCTGTTGTCGTTGATTGGTCTAAGATGATGAAATTCAAAACTTCACAACTTGGTAAATTTTAGTCTAATCGAACCTAAAATCGAGTCTATCTTCCGATACGTTTTTTTTTACCCGGTTATTGGATTTTTTTAAAAAAATAAGCTGTTATAATCAGGATAAAAAAAATAACCGATAAAAAGCAGGTTAACCGAAACAAAAAAAAAACACCCGGTTTTCGGTTAAAACTGATAGTTTTTCCGATCCCTAATTCTGATGGGACCTCAATAAAAGTTGGATTTACCCAAAAATTAAATTTAAGAAAAACCGAGTCTAAAAATGAGTACAATACGAGAAAACGAGAATCTTTAAACTAAAAATGGCAGTAAACATTTTAAAAAAATATTCAATAGTTTTATAATAAATAATACATAATTAAGAATTAAACAGTAAGCAATTTTAATAAATAAACAGTATGCACCACTTTTAAATAAAACTCCACACTTTGAATGAAACTTCAAAATAAATAACGGAATTCACATGCTCAAAGTTTTATTTTAATGAGAAATGCTTTATTCCTTTTATTCATTGAATGCATTGTACAGCTATAAAGTTTTCTAGTGAATTAAGGGCCTTGAAAAATTATTCCTCAGCGATTACTGATGGCACAAGGTATGGGCGTATTTAACTAACAAAAACAGTTAAAAAATAAAAATAAATTTTAGGTTTGACTCGAATTAACCAAACGAAATTCGGCAGATAGCTGATATTTTAACATTATGCTGTTCGTGGAAAGTAAACATTTTAACGAGCTGCAAAAATAGACAGACGATTTATTTTTAAATCGAGTTGAATTGAAACGTTGAATCCTTTTGATCCGCGAACGTGTTAATAGGAAATTCTATGTATAAAAGAAAAAATTCGAATTACCGAGAATTCAAATTGAAAGCATTCCAATTAGTTCAACTGTATTTGCCTGTCATTAATCTTTTAAAAAATAAATTCTGTCCCTATTCTGTCGGAACATTTCGTCGTTCCCATTTTTCATTTTGTTCTAGTTCTTTTCAAACGCATGCTTTTATTATCGTGAGATTAATCTTCTCACTAAAAATAATAGAAATTTAAATTAAAAGGAAAATAAATTAAAAGAAACAAAAAGTAAACAATAATAATAATGAAAACAATAAACGTTTTTGCGCGCAAACACAGCAACAAAAAGTAATTGCTTCAACAGAATTTTAAAAAAAATAATACAACAAAAACTATAGAATAAAAATCAAAGATTCTCTGATACTTAGAACACTTTAATTAGAAATTATTCAAAATGGAAAGGAACTAAAATTGCGCATTCATCAGAAACAACACGTCATTTTTAGTTCAAAAAGAAAAAAATTT
This sequence comes from Araneus ventricosus, assembly GCA_013235015.1. Classification (NCBI taxonomy): domain Eukaryota; kingdom Metazoa; phylum Arthropoda; class Arachnida; order Araneae; family Araneidae; genus Araneus; species Araneus ventricosus. The sequence continues at coordinate 16,016 of BGPR01032292.1, read as the reverse complement.
TCTGTAGAAAGGAATGACAAAAAGTCAAAATTTATTCCTTTCTGTGGTCTTCTCACTAAAACTTACTCTTAAAACTGCGAAGGACGGCTGTGTCACAAGCCCCCCTCCAATAATTAAATACAATTTAAAAGATTGAATACGCTGTATTATGCAAGTTTGTCTTTCAAAAATAGCAAATAACAAATTTCCCTGAGCTGTTTCGTTTGAAATCAGAAATTAGATTGAAATAGATTCAGAAAACAGAAGTAACCTTTTCTTACTACTAACCTACTAAGAAGTAACCTTAGTAATTTCTTCTTTAGATTTTGTTTTTAATCTTTATTAGGGGAGAGTGAGGTAAAACAGGGTACCCTTGATTCTGGCGCTATTATTTTTCATATCTAGGACAGATACTGAATGACACTCTACTAGTCAAGAAAAAGGAACACTCATAGTGGCCGTGTTGTAGCTGTTGAATGCACTGCATCTGTGAAGGTTTATTTGTTTTAAGACGTCTACTGTCTCATTTGATTCAAAATTGTCCTTACTTAAAAATCATTACTGTTATAAAAACTATATTTAGTCCTGCTTATAATACGTTTACTAAGGATTTATACCCTATCAAACAATAATTGCGCGGTTCTCTTATTTTTTTTATAACCTCTGCACTCGGGGTAAAACCGGGTACTCCAAATGGCGTTAGACCGGGACTGTCAGTATTGATGATTTCTCCGATGAAAACACATCAGACATTGATTGTTTCTATTTTAATGATGGAATTTCTAATTTAAATAAAGAAGATGGGTTAATCCAATGTAAAAGCTGTCTGCCCACGAAAGCTGCAGTGGCGCGGAGGAAGAAGACAACCGCTTTACATGTGAATTTTGCAACTAATATTCTGGAATTGTCATATAAAATAAAAATGATTGCAACTTTTCCACTGAAAATCGAGTTTTCCTAATTTCCCATAACGTTAACATGGGTACCCGGTTGTACCCCACTAGTGGGGTACAACCGGGTAGTTTCCCCTTTTTTATATAAAAAAATCATTGATAAAAAATAATAAAAATGTGACTTTTCTGATGGAAAGATATATTGTATTCCGATGAACAATGAATATTTTAATAAAATTTGACAAGCTCTCTGTCGAATATTTTAGCTACAACAGACCTTCGAACTTTAGCTACCCGGTTTGAACCCACTTTAACCTATACGCTTTTATTTAACGTGACTCGTTTCATGTTTGTAAAGATGGAGTTTTGAGACCGATTTTTCGTTCCCTTCCTGGTGCGATAGAGTTTTAAAATTTTGTACAAGTATGTATTCTCGATGATAGTGCAATGTTTTATTATTTTCAGAGCTTAATTCTAAGGTGGCCAATCTTCCTCCTTTTGCAAGTTCTGTCCTCTTTTTCGATATTTAGAAACTAATCTGTAAATCTCCGTATTCGATCGATGCTAATCGGATTTTTTCAGTTGCTAATGATTTTTGGGCATGGGAGAAATCGAGATTTATACTCTACAGCAGAGTTTCCCAATCTGTGGTAGGCGTACCCCTGGGGGTACGCGAAGAACCAGTTGGGGGTACACGAACTCAAAGTCGGTAATGGCGGACAGAATAAAAACATAATAGATGAAACCAGCGGGAGTGGCCTCCCCGAAACTTTCTCGCATACTGCCAGTAATGTGGGGTGGCTAAACACCCAGTGGGTAGGTAAATATTCTTGGGTATTTACCTAAGGCCTGGCTATTTTGAGAAAAAAATTATGAATGGTGGTTTGCAATGAAACATATCAAATTCATGAATTCCTGAAACTTAATATTTTGCAAAAAAGAATTGCGTATGTTCGCAACCGAGGTACCACAACTTTACTTAACGTTTTTGAGTAAGACATTTAACTACAGATATCAAGCAAGATTTCACCATACCTTCCATCTGGAGAAATGTCAGAATGAAGTTTCTTTTTGGGGGTTGCCATAATTTCCGAAGCGCGTGTTTGCGGCTCGCTACAATTTCCTTCGTAGACCGCCAGGGTCAAACGCCAACCATAGTAACTTAAGTAAAATAAGTATGCGATTATACAGACATACAGACAGTCAACCCTTTGTCGGATTTGGCCCAAAATTTTATACGGACCTACATTCATGATGATAAAACTGTGTACCAAATTTTATCCATCTAGCTATTCAAGTTTTTGAGTTATAGTGTTCGCATGACTTCGGACATACAGACAGACTTCCCGTTGACGGATTTTGTCCAAAATTTGATAGACACCTACAAATTATGTTTAAAGACCACATACCAAATTTCATCCCCGTAGCTGTATTAGTTTTCGAGTTATCGTGTTCACAGACAGACAGACATAATTCCAAAATTGTGTTTATCGGACTCGGAGACGTCTAAAACGTGGAGATTCGTCAAAATCTCGAGTTCGAATTTTTTGACGATTACAATACTTTCTCTTTGTATACTTCGTATACGAAAAAGTAAAAAGAATAATAAATTATTACAATACTGGTTTAATTTGTTTTGGCGTTGAACTAATATTATTGTAAAAATGGAATAAAATGTAAAATTAAAAATAAGTCCAACGAATCTTATTAATTCCAATCATTTGACTCTTAAGCTTACCTAAGTCCGCTGATAAAAACTTATGTTCATAGACAGGTGGTTGAAGGGGGGATATGACAGTAATAGGTACGTGAAAATGAAAAGACTGATCAAGGGTTACGCGAGCGAAAAAAGGTAGGGGACCTCTGCCTGCCTGCAGGGTTCCCACGGTCCTTGAAAACTACTTGAATTTTATTTGTCCTACTCAGTGCCCTGGAAAAGTAGTTGATTTTTCGTTGGGTCCTTGAAAAGTAAGCAAAATGTTAATCTAATATTTTTTGGGACAGAAGAAAAAACCAGTTTTTGACTTGGTTTCGCCTTGAGAATTCCACCACCCAAAAAGTAAGGGTATGTTATCAACTATCGATCTTTTCTGTCTTTGTATATTCAGAGACACCTTAATTTTTTAATACAGTAAAAGCTACAGAGGGTATTTCTCCATCGAATGAAATAGCCCTGCAATTATTCTAATGTATTTAACGGATTAACATATAGTTAATTTGATTTAAATTTATAATTTGCATTTTTATGTCTAAAAGATGTAATTTTATGGTCCTTAATTTTCTTAAAAAGGTCATGGAAAGTCCTTAAAAAGTCCTTGAATTTTTTTTCCCTCAAATAAGAGTCTAGCTGTGGCATGTGCAGTAAAATTCAATATGAAGGATATTTCCAATATATTGACAAAAAATATTCATTTAGTGGCAAAGTACTCATTTAAATAATAATTAATAGGCATATAAGTGTAATTTGAATATAAAATGTTACAAATATTTTTATTGCGCGTTTATCATATTGTCATTATTCTGTATTGTTGTTGCAATGAATATAATGCTTCTTTTATTGAGAATATTTTTTCATTCAATTAATATATGTCCTCCTTTTCTTTGTAAAACGTTTGTTCACCTTATTAGTTATCAGTTAATCAATTAATTAAATTAAATTTTGATTCCATACCAGAGGCGCCATCTGGTTATGGATTTGAGAAAAGACTGATTTCAGAATTAAGTAGCATTAATAACAATGAATTATAAATTAAAGACAAAAAAGGAGAAAACAATTTTTTAAAAATTCTTCATTTTAGGTAGAGTAATAAAAATGTGTTTTTAAAACTTTATTTATTGAATTTATTTAACTTTAAACTAGAATTATTTTCAAATCAAAACTGTCGTTTGGGGATATAAAAAAAACCATGCAGAGGTAACAAATGAGATTCGATCAGGAAATAAGCTCTCTATTTTTAGCATCTAATTCAAGGATAAAAGGTATACTTCCTCCAAATCTGTGTAATCAGTTCCATAATTTTCTGTTTTCTGCTGCAGGAAGATCACCTTAATCCAAATTAATTCCAGCTGATTAAACTGGACATTTTGAATTTTTGAAATTTCATTTAATTGTTCTCATGTTGGTATAACACAAAGCACAACTTTATGTATGCTGAGTATACAAAGAGAAAGTATTGTAGACGTCAAAAAATTCGACATCTAGATTTTGATGAATCTCCACGTTTTAGACCTGAAAGGGGAAAAAATAATAATAAAAAAAATCCCTTTCTGGAATTATATGTTTGTAAACACTATTATTTAAACTCTGTGTGAGCAGGGCCTGATTTCCCATAGGACCAACCTAGGCCATGGTCTAGGGTAGATTATGATGAATCTCCACGTTTCAGACCTGAAAAGGAGAAAAATAATAATGAAAAAATCCCATTCTGGAATTATCTGTTTGTGAACACGATTACTTAAACACTGTATGAGCATCTCCAGTTTTCCTATAGTGGATAAATTAAAGTTATTACTTTATTATTGTAAAATAATTCTATTTTTATAAAAATTTCTAATAGCTGGGATAGAATGACCACTTAATTGGTGGAAAAAAAAAAAAAAACCCTGAAAATTTTCCAAGATTGGCAAGAAAATATCTTTCAACTCCTGGAATTGTAGTATACTGAACACTTATTTTCTGAAGTATGAAACCAAACAGAGCAGACTTCTTCCTGAAAATACTGAACAATTATGGTTCTTGCAGCATAATTTCGGGCTTTACAAATCATAAATGATACACAACATTATTAAATACACTTATGTACTATGCAATTTAAAATTGGGTAAAGGTTATCAACCAATGATAAAAGATATCATCTTGGCGTCTCGCTCATTTCTATAACTGGATGAAAAACATTTTATTAACTAATTCCTAAACTATTGAAAATTAATTAACCCTTATTTCCCGAGAACACGAGCAATATAGTTTAGTTAGACAGCAAGCAGTAGATGGCAGCTGAAGGCAGGAATTACAATTTTTTAATTGTCGATTAAATTAATTAAGCTATTTTAATTAATTAAAGTTTGACCCAATTTCCTGGAGTTATTCTGCACCAGAATGTATCTAATGATGCCGAAATAAAATTGAAAAGTTGTTAGTAAATTAACACGTTCGTGGACAAAGCGGCATATGCCGCTCTACTTGCTGGGACAAAGCGTGATATCACGTCCAAGTTCGTCACAAGCTAAAACGCAAAGCGCTGTACGCCGCTCTACTTGCTGGGACAAAGCGTGATATCACGTCCAAGTTCGCGACAAGCTGAAACGCAAAGCGGTGTACGCCGCACATTTTTGTACACGAAATGCTATTCAAGCAGCTCAGGTGTCCCAGCAAATAACATTAGCTAGATGGCCGCGAACGTGTTGATTCGGTCAATAAAGGGTTAAAGAGGTCAATGATTTAAGCTATACAGAAATCACCACTACGCTACAGCACCCCTACCGTGATAATGCCGCTAGTACAAACCATAAATTCCCGTTACGATGCCGCGTTCAGTGGTGCCCGGACCATAATATGATTTTTTCGCCCCTTCTCCACGTCATCATCAATCAAACTTTTAAAAAATGACATAAACGTGTTAACGTTTTCCCATCATGGCCAGTGGCATAGCGAGAGTATGTGGAGCCGGGAAAATATCATTTATTGTTTTATTCCAGTCGTCATCAAGGGCTTAAAAATAGCTTAAATGGTGCCGTGGATGTGGTATTATTTTTACGTTCCCTCAGTGTATTTTTCGCTAACCAGCGGGAGTGGTCTCCCCTAAACTTTCTCGTATACTCCCAACACACGTGGAGAAAAATTAAGCTAAAAGGCAGGAAAACGAACAAGCGTCCCTAACGCAGTGGGAGAAAAAACGATTGGGAATAGGTAGCTTGGAGGCGAAAAGCGTGGGTAGAAGCGGCTAAGTGAATCCCGTAATTACGCAATAACGGACTCGCGTCATTGTGTGATGAGAAAAGACAAATAGGCAATTTGAACACCTCTTTTTCGACCGATTGAAACGAATATTGGGCACGGATCTACAATTCATGTTAGCAGGCCTCGTACCAATTTTTATTTATCTAAGCCAAAGGGTTTTGGAGATATAATTTTTACAAGTATGCGATTATACAGACCGATAGACAGTCAACCCTTTGAAGGTTTTGTCCCAAAATTTGATACGGATCTACATTCCTGGTGATAAAACTGTGTACCAAATTTTATCCATCTAGCTATTCAAGTGTTTGAGTCATCGTGTTCACATGAACGCGGATAGACGGATTTTGTCCAAAATTTGACAGAAACCTACAAATTATTTGTCAAGATCACACACCAAATTTGATCCCCGTAGCTCTAGTAGTTTTCGAGTTATCGTGTTCACAGACAGACAGACGTAATTCCAAAATTGTGTTTTTCCGTCTCGGGGAGGTCTAAAACGTGAAGATTCGTCAAAATCTCGAGTTCGAATTTTTTGACGATTACAATACTTTCTCTTTGTATACTTCGTACACGAGAAAGTAAAAATGACATAATCGCAGTAAGCTTTGACAGCATGGTGCTGGGCATCTATACCTCTTTCCAAATTGTGCCTTTGTCCTTTGTCCTTTTGCCCCCCGACCACTACGCTACTGGCCGTATCCGATGTAGTCCACATTCATATATTTACGGATCTGGATACTTTCGTCGCCAAAAACGGCTGAAAAGATCCAAAAATCAATTGCACCCTCAGTGGAACTGATAGCAAAAAGTGAATCGATTCACCGCTTCTAAACCTGGGAACCTCCGCTGTCTGAATGAGCCGTTCACTCTATTTTGGTCGTGTGGGTGACGTCATCCTTCCTTCTGCCGGAAACCACCTTCGGTGTCTTTCACCTCTTGGAGAATGTCGCAATGGCGTGACACAAGACCGTTACACCCACACGCCCTTGGAACGCGTTCCTCTTTTGCTTTTTTTTCTTAACAAGCGCCCATCATCCCATCACTCACGACGATCACGAAAGGGTTAAGGGCAAGGCCTTGCTTCCCATTTCTTCAGTTCCGAATCGATCAGTGGGGTGCATGCCTGCTTTCACCAGCATCGTTTCTCTAAATGGTTCTATGTCCGATGCGCACAGGCGCATTTCCGCACATCATTAACTAGTGGAATTTCCGCACACATTGTAGGTTTACTGGATTTAATTACCTTTGGCAGAAAAACTTGGCAAACATCTAGAGGGGCAATAGGTAATGGATACTTATCGTTCTTATAAGAGAGTGATTGATGAAATCAGGAGGTTCTTTTCTATGGGATAATTGCCACTTTCCCAAGGAAAAATTGATAATTACCTTTACCCCTACCGAGAATTCCGAGGAACATTTTTTAAAGTTTTATTCTTTGATTTGATAGTGATCCGTGTGTCAGCTTTTTTCCCTTCTCCTTTGCTTTTATATAAATTTTTAAATAAGAGCAATAGTTTTAAAATTATTGGAAACCACAGACTGAAAATTGTAACTCGGTTTATTATATTGCATCATTTTTTCGTACATCAAAATTGTCATTTTTATAACTTTTGCAGAGTAAATTTATAAACGAGTTCCTTTATCAATCAATTTTGTTGAGAAGCAATTTCTTTTTTTATCCTATTCATGTATTTTCAATTTATTTAACATTACTATTAACTTATATCGATTATTTATATTTTAATTTAAATTATATCGGTATTAGTTATTTGTTTGAGAATAACAGTTATTAACGTCCTTAGCATTTTCCCACGGAAGCATCGTTGAAGCCGGGGGCACTGACATTGATTGATTGTTATATGCCAAAGGTTTTCAATGCGCTAAAGCCACGCCAAATCATATAGACAACGATAAAGTTTACAATACTGCAACCTTTCCAACGCTTGTGCGCAAAGGACACTACTTAATGACTTAGCGCTAATGAGGCTGTGCGCAAGTTCCACAATACCCTCTAAATATCGCAGACCGAAAGAATGTAACAGAATGTAGTAATGAATTTATATTTTTTTTAAAAAAAGAAATAAGGTGATTCCATCCTCTAGTCCGAAACTTTGTAGCAGGATGACAGTTATAAATTGACTAAATTTTAATGAAAATATTATTTAAAAATTGATTAAATTAATTAATCAAACATTAATAAAAAAATCTTAGTATTATATATAAAGGCGCATATGCAGCTATGTATAATATAATGCAGGTACAAATAATAGATATACTAAACAAAAATTAAAATTAAAAAAGGAAGAAAAGTATAGATAAGAAACAGCAGATTTAGACAAAAACGATGACAATACAACAATTGATGCAATCACTTGAGGCTGTTGCGTTAGTACGCTTAAAGATGTATTGCAATCGTTTTTGTTTAAATCTGCTGTTTCTTATCTATACTTTTCTTTCTTTTTTAATTTTAATTTTTGTTTAGTATATCTATTATTTGTAGCAGGATAATGTTTTAGGCTCGAGTCGTCTGGCTTCATCGCATCAGCCGTTGCTTTATGTGCGTAACGACTTTTACGTCACGCAGTTTACAGAAAGCAAATCAGCTAGAAAAAAATTATCATGTTAATTAGTGCAAAAGTGAAAATCTTGCTTTGAAGTTGGTGACAAAAGATTTTTTTTTTTTTTAATCATAACGTTAACATTAGCAAACGTGTAAGAGTGAAAGATTTCATGAAACAGTGAAATTGGTTTGAATTTCATAAAAAGAATCAAAATCATTGTTATAAATTAAATAAAACCTTAATATTTAGATTTTCTTAGTCGCATAGAGCTATTAAAATATTCACTACTAGTGGGTTACACCCCTATTCGCTCCGCTCCCCAAGCCCCAAGATTCACGTGATTTTTTTGAGATCGCTTCGCTCGCTCAATATACAGTTATGCATTTCTGCTAATAATAGGAAATTATAAATACATTAATTACTGAAAGTAAATTTAAATTATCTGATATTGCGTGAACTCCTAAAATTAATTTTTCATCAATTACTACAATTAAAATCTTCTGCTAGCACAGAGATACATATGTAAATGTTAGAGAGAAATCTGAATGTTGATATATATAATTCTGGGATGTTTAAAAATCAAAATTATTTACATCCATCAGAAATCAGTCATTTAAAATTTCTTTCCATACAAAATTGACAATATCTTCAGCAGTTTTATTTACCCTAACTGTATACCACCAAAATTTTAAACATCCCCTATTTTCAATTAAATGTTGCTGAGAGAAGCTTCCCCACAGGTATTCACACTCACTCCAATTATTATTTAGCCAAGAAAGATATAACTTTTCTCTCTGGGCAGTTATTTATGTGTTAAACCTCAGAAAATTTAAGTTGTCAAGAGATGATATAACCCATTTTACAACCTTTTACCTTAAAAAGGACCATTTAAAGAAAAAAGTGGCTTGAAATATGCTCATATTAACTATTCAAAATTGAAACCATACTGATTATGTATTTTTAGCTTTTTAAAATTGATAAGAAGCTAAGTTTACTTACGTTATGTTGTTCAGAAAGCTTCCCCACATATATAGAGAGTCACTTCAGTTACAATTTAGTCAATAAAGTTACAACATTTTTCTCTGGGTAGTCATCTATGTTTTTAAAAACTCAGAAAATGTGAGGAATCGAAAGATGAAATAGCCCATTCCTCAACCTTTTAACTAAAAAGGACATATTGGGGAGACATTCATTCATTTGTCTAATCGAAACCGCAAGACTTAAACTTATTTTGTTCAAACTATTTAACTCAGAGTTTCCGCCGATGTAAACAAACCAAACTTGCGAGCTGTTGCCAAACGGCGATTAAGAAATTCGATCCTTTTTTGTCGCCGCATAAGAGAATTATATAGAGAGATATTGCTATTTTGTTGCAAGCGGTTCTTATAAAGCAAGAGCATTGTTACAAAATTGTGTTTAGAACTAATTTCGAAAAATTTACTAAAATTAAATAAAAAGATAAACACGGAAATAAAATCGGTATCGCTGAAAAGTTATTTATTTTAAAGTAGTGTAAAAATCGTTATGCGCCATAATATGTTCCGGAGTTATTTAGGGAGAACGCTAAAATCCAGGTTAATTTTTAATTAATTGCGAATCTAATTAAAATTTTGAAAATCTTTTCTTAATAAGCACCTACTACAAAAGAAGTCAATACGTGCAAAATTTGTTAGCTGTGCATATTAGTATGTTATATATTCACTGTGTATGTCAAAGCTGTCAATCTCAAATGCTAACACGGGCCAAATAAGCGAGGTCTAAATTTATATGGCCGCAAAGAAAGAAAAAAAAATCCATTTTTATAGAAACGCAGGTTTATTTCGAAAATCAAGTATAAAAAAAGGCAACAAATGTTTTCTTCCTGACAACTTGGCATCTCTTCATTGCTATCATCTTCCCTACTTCGAGGGATATCTTGACCGCAGTGATTAAATTTTAACTGACCGAAGGTGAATGTCAGTAATTCTGGATCTGACAGAAGGCTAATCTCCTTGTATAAATAAAAATAATTGCTCGGACCGATAAGTTCTTTAGAACATAGAAATGATTTCAAATACCAATTTTCGATCATTTTCAAATTTGGCTGCCAAAAATTGGTAAAATTCAGGCATCTCTACTTTGCTCAATTTTGCCTTCAGATCGAAACAGCATTGGCGCTTGATTCGTCGATCAACGTAACGCAACTAATAATCAGTTGCTGGCGAACGTTGTGTTTGGTTGTTAACAATTATGTATAATTAGGAATTTTAAAAACTTAACTATTTAACCGTTTGGGCGCCATAATTTAATTCCTGCTTGGGATAACAATAGCCATAAAAGAAAGGGGTCTTGACTTATTTAAACAACTTTCAATCAAACACAAAAGGACACAACATACAGGGACAAACATTAAGGACGAAAGACTTCAGGACACAAAATATACAATCACTCGGGGGGAGAACACCATGCTTCATCGTTGACTCCAGAACATGGACTGGCCGTCTCCTCCAACGGCCGCTAGGTGGTGAGCTCGGAAAACAGTGCAGTTACAACGACACATTTTTACTTTCTCGTATACAAAGAGAAATTATTGTAATCGTCAAAAAATTCGAACTCGAGATTTTGACGAATCTCCACGGTTTAGACCTCCCCGAGTCCGAAAAACACAATTTTGGAATTATGTCTGTCTGTGAACACGATAACTCGAAAACTATTAGAGCTACGGGGATGAAATTTGGTATGTGGTCTTTACACATAATTTGTAGGTTTCTATCACATTTTGAACAAAATCCGTCAACGGGAAGTCTGCCTGTTTGTCTGTAGTGTTCTGCATGCGAACACTATAACTCAAAAACTTGAATAGCTAGATGGATAAAATTTGGTACACAGTTTTATCGTCATGAATGTAGGTCCGTATAAAATTTTGGGCCCAATCCGTCAAAGGGTTGACTGTCTGTCAGCCTGTATAATCGCATATTTGTAAAAATTATATCTCCTCAACCCTTTGACTTAGATAAATAAAAATTCGAATGATGGTAGCTAACATTAATTATAGATCTGCGCCCAAATTTCGTTTTCAATTGGTTAAGAAAAAGGCGTTCAAATTGCATGATTAATTTTTCTAATCCGATTCTCCATACGCATGCGTAGCAATCTCTGTGCACGTGGATGGATTACGTCACTTTTTTCTAGTTTTACTTGCGTAGTGGAAGCAATCTCTGCGCATGCGCAAGCTATTCTGCGGTAACGGAACGAGGTCATTTGCTCCGTTTCTCCTCCGCGCGCTGAGCTTGCATTGCTAGAGTTTGATGAAAAAAATAAATATTGCTAAGTTTTAATACATACGCATCTCTTGGAATATGATTCTTCACCTAAATATTTTACTATCACTATAATCTACAATGAAAAACTTTCCGATAGTCATTGCATTCTGGGTTACAGTTGGTACGATTTTTTTATCCACGCAGGGGGAAGGGAAATGACAAATGTTTGAGAAGTATACGAGAAAGTTTAGGGGAGGCCACTCCCGTTGGTTTATTGAAAGTTCTGTTTCATTCTGCATATCGTGCTAGGCCTCGTGCGAACCACGGGCCACGTGTATGAAACCCATGCCGTGTGTGTGGTGCAGATTTAACCCCTATGGATTATACGTAAAGTGACCATTTATTTTTCTCCTCAAAAAGGGACATTTTCTAATTTTTAGATAATATTATGTGAATTCGAGAAAACACATAGTATAGTTCGTCAGTTTTTTATTTTTTAACGAAGAGAACAGGAATAAACGCGTGAAAATAAATAATTCATGTGACCTTGCATTTTTCTGAAGAACACATTTTTGCTTCAGTACATTTGGCGTTGATTTAAAATGAGAATAGAATTCCTGGCAGGATTTCTTAAAATTTGCTTTGGCGATTAACGTTGCTTTATAAATTGCAACTGTGTTTTCTAGCTCGTCCACTAAGAAAAAAGATCCTTTCTGTGCTGCATTAGTGCCGGGTAGGTACAGTAGACTCTCGATTAACCGGGATGGTCGGGAAATTCTTCGTCCCGGATAATGAAATTTATGCAAATTTTGATGAAAAACTTTGGAAAAATGATAGAAAATGTAAAATTATTATGCAATAAGACATTAATAGTTTGATTAATACAAAAGAAAAAGAATTAACAAGAAATTTTAAAGTTATTTAGATTTACAATTCGTACAATTAAAAAGAAAAACGGAGATATAGTTTACCTCACTGTTTTGTGAAGAATGAAATGATATAAGTCTGTTTTAGTTTTTCATTTACTCTTCGACGAATTATACTACTGTTATATTTTCAAGTTTTATATGAGTAGCATTCGACATAATTAAACAACATTACTTCATTAAGTTGATCGCATATTTACAGCATCTCCGCTACATCCACGCTGAACTCTCTGTTGCCATTCTATGTTCCATAAGATCATCAATGATACAAATGTGTATCGATATAAATATCGATATATAATAAATATACAAATTAAATAATAAATGTAAAACCAAATATGCAACAACTACGCAAATTTCTCAATATCCTTTTTTCTGCAGGTGTGCTTTCATCTTCTTGCTCCAAGTAATTAAGTAACGCCTCAGTGTGTACTATTGCATCACCGTGACTTAATTTTTCATGAGTTACAAGATTTTCCTCATCACTTTCAGGACATTCTTCGAAATTCTTTGTTTCTTCTGAACTACAATGTCATCGTCACTTAAAACTTCCCACCATTCCAATGTCGAATCTTCGTTAATCCATTGTTCCACTGCTTCTTCATCCACATTTTCAGAACAGTCTAACTGGAGTTTGGATGGACTGAAAGTCGGCTGGACGAGTCCAATTCAATAGGAAGGGCTGAGAAGAATGCGGTCTTCCTGCACATTCCAACGGCCGCAATCTGCGCTTCCTTTTTGGAGGGGAGGGGGTTGTCCCGGCTAATCCGTTACCGGTTAATCGAAAGTCTACTGTATATTCAATAAATACGAAAGTTCGTATGATTTAAATTATTGGCGTGAAAGTGTTTGGACAGTTCTACACAACGACTTTCAGTTTAAATTTTCCCAGTGTTCCATTCTGTCACTTCATGCGGTGTAATGTAGTTAAGTGCGAGATAGGAGGCTTCTGACCAACTTACATATGCGTGACGCGTATAGCGCATGCTCCGTCATCGTCTAGCTACTAGACATTACCGTGGGATTTTTTGATTTTTGGCGCCTTCTTGTTTGAAATTGTTATCGTGGGTTGCTTTCTTTCTGAAAACGGGACATTTGGGCGTCCCGAAGCTGTGCTTGGGGACAACGGGACAGGCTACCAAAAAACGGGACGGTCCCGTTCAAGAGGGACATATGGTCACATTAATTATACGCCCTACCTCTGACACATCGTGTCGTTCTCAATTTCTGTTCACAGTTCGAAATAAGAATATCCATTCCAAAATAGCCCTCGAGTAGCTCTCAAACGTTGATCTAGAAATCTATCAGTACAACATTTGCGCTTCCTCTTTGAATGGGCATGTCATTCATTTCGATATCATTTACGTCGACATCTCTTTTCGTAAATCTATAGGCAAAAGGCGATTGCCAAAAATTGTCTCACGCGAACTTCCGTTAGAAGCTCATGTACGGAAGGGTGAACACTCTGTCAGGAGATAAATCACTCTGAACCGAGTTTTTTAGGTTTTTGCTTTCTCGTGTACGAAGTATTATAGAGTCTGATTTAGCCCTGTAGTGGCGTGTGGGCAAATGAAAGTTTGGGGCCTCCTATCCTTCTCGCGAACTTTCAAAATCTGATGTTTGTGTATTGATTTTAATTTGATCTCTGTTTAGACAGTTTTTTTTAGTAATAAATATTATGGCAAGCTAAAATAAAAAGAAATTTGACTGAAATATAATTTTGGTATGATAATTTCTATAGGCTGGGGATTATCTGGAAATTGCTCTGTGCCTGATGCAAAGATCGTTCGAAACGCTTTTAGCTGGGCATTCATCTGTACTCCATTCCATTTGTCTCAAGATTTTTTTTTTTTTCATCCATTCAAGTCGAAAAATGAGGCACGTCATTGACGGATGTTCCAAGGTTTGTTTTGAGACAAGGTTCAAAGTCGCATAATTCTTCCTTCCTGAAATAAACCTGCATTTCTATTAAAATTTAAGGGTTTTTTCTTCTCTGCGGCCTACATAAAGTTAGGACTAATTTATTTGGCCTGTGCGGACATTTAAATTTGATATCCCTTTACTAGAGGTTGGACTCTCCTTAAAAATTTTTTTTACTGTACTTTTTTGGGAATAAACCAGTGGCGAATCCAGGATTTGGCTCTGGGGGGTGGGGCTGAGATAATAAAAATTTGTATCGTCGTGACGAATGTCAAGCCTCGTGGCTTATGTAAATCGAAACATTTTAGCTTTACAGACTTTACTCACCTGACAATAAGAATCATAAAGAACAATACAATGCTTTCGATAATTTAATAAAAAATATACAATGAAATAACAAGCCAAAAAAATGTCTCCAACCGCGTCAACGCTACAAGTATCTACAAATGGGAATGATTTGAAAAACTTTTGATTCTGTCAAGGCAGAAAGCAATGCTGTCACATTATTATTATTTTTTTAAAAAAAGGGAAATTAAGAACAAACAGTTATTGTGATTTTAAATAAAATCAAGAATTCTGGCTTAGTTGGGGGGGGGGGGGGGGCGGCCCGTACCCCCCCCCCCCGGATTCGCCAC
>BGPR01032291.1:0-17572 GCA_013235015.1 Araneus ventricosus | reverse complement strand
CCAATCATAATCGAGATTATCCTTCCCTAACTTTTAAACTGCCCCACGTTGGGAAATAATTTCTTCTCAACGACGAACTCATTTCTATTTTCATTTTCTTTTCAATATGTGAAAGCACGCGGTCTCTGGGAATAAAAGAATGTCATGGATGTGGAACTCTATGTTCTGAGGTTGTCTGATGGTTGCTTAGCCATTAACTTTAAAGCAGAATCATCAGAGTGACGTTATTGCTTCGACCTCCACACCTACCAGCCATACATATCAGGACCTTAACACCTACGAAGTCAGTATTCTGCAGCCTCTGAAATAAAGCTGATAAAATTTCATTGGAAGCTTTTAGGAATTTATGTACCATCAAGTATATAAGAATTCTTTATTGTTGGTCAAGGGATCTTCCGATGAGACGTGTACGATGTTGGAGTTCGGTAAATACAGGTATCGGCTATAATTTGCCAACACAACAAGGAATTTTTTGCTAGTAAATGTTTTTCGGCAATGAAAGTGTAAGATAATTAGGTCCTCCATCTTTTCTATTCTAAGAAAAAAAAAGCAGCTCGCTTTTTATGTAGCGTGGATTTAAAAATAAAAGTCTGCTTCTCTTCGTCAATATTAGATGCTTTGATTCTCTCATACATTTATAAGCATTTAGAACAAACATCAAAAATAGGCGAACCAAAAACCAATATTGACTATAATGTTAAATAGGCTTTTGAAGTACCAGAGAATAACTATGGGGGACATCAACAATCTTGTTGAATCGAATTATCAACTCCCACAGTCTCGAAATGATTTCCTTTGTTTTATCAAAACGTCCTTGGTCTTCGCACTAAAGACTGCTGATTTCTTCAGTTCTATGGCTTCTGACGATGAAGATATTATTTCAGTAACCGAGGCATGGATTTCTGGAGATATTCATTCCTTGGAGCTTTCTGACGATATGTACCTTGTATTCCGAAGGGACCGTGGGTCCTCATCCAATTATTGCAGACCTGGCGATTATTTTTCTTATAGCTAATCAAAAAGTGTTTTTCTCCCCGTATTTTGGATTTCTGGATTCCATCTCGAGACTTTCTGCATTTCAATCAAATTAAATAACAAGCAAAAAAATGTTTTTTCATTTTTGTGTTGTTCATTTTCCGCCTTCCTCTCGTGCCTATATATATGTTGAAGTTTTGGTTGTTTTGAAAGATTTGGATTTGTTAATTATTTTTTCATCTGTAGTGATTTAAATTTATCTATATATGATGATTTAGGTTATCACAAGAACCGAATTGTAAATTAATTATCTAATTTTTTGAATCTTTATAATTTAGGATAATTTAACAATACTTTTAATTGCAATAATACATTTCTTGGTTTGATTTTACCTGATATTGATTTTAGTCAAATTTCTGTTTGACACAGTGATAGTCCTTTGGTTTCCGAGGACAAGCATCATCATGCTCTGTCATTTTCATTATGTTTTGTTTTTGTCCACCTCAATAAGAGGAATGTGCATATCTGCAGATAAGATTTTAAATGGGCTTATTTTTTAACTATGTGGTATTTGTTCCACGCTATCGATTGAAATTTTCGGCTTAATTTTATTGACAGCGATGATGCAGTATTTAGCATTTATAACTGTTTAAATTATGTTTTCAGCTGAAGCATTCCTTTGAGACAAATTGCTACTAAGAGATTTCGCTTCTGTTACTCAATTGAAACTAGAAGATTGTTAAAACGGAAAGCCATGGTCCGTAGGTTAGCTTTAAAAGGTGAAAATCTTGATTCAGTTGATGTATTTAGAACTCTGTTTTCTCTGCTATTAAGTATAATATCCAAAAATCTCTTCTTTCTTTCATCTCTTCTTTCAGTTTTATTTTATTCAATAATGACCTTACTTGTGTTTTTTTAGTACTCTGAGTGTCTTTTATTTTTAAGGAATTGAAATTGTTTAATACAATACTTTCCAATTTACATGCTGTTCTTTTACAAAGAGATCTTGATTGCCTTTTTAAGTGGTGCAAAGACATTAAGTTACAACTGAACATTGAAAAATGTAGTATTCTTAGTTATAGGGGAAAATCGAGTAAGACGGCGAAGGGTGTAGATTGACGAATTTAATTTTTCTCGAAAATTACCATTCATAAATGCCCCTATTCTCTTTCTTCTGAGACGTATACCGAACAGCTACCCGTGTTACACCAAAAGATTCTACCCCGTTATTAGTGATTCAGAGTACGCGTATTAGCATGATTCAGAGTACGCGGTATTGTGTTTTTGAGTTGTTCTTACCCAAGTTTTGGTTGCTGCTTGGTAAGGGTTAGCTTTACGGGAGTAAATAGATTTGATTTATATATGTGATATTCATAAAGAGCTGATCAAAATGCGTTCAATGATGTATTATTTTAACGTTTCTGATAAGCTGATGTCTTTCAACGTTTTTTTTTTGAAATAAGAAGGTGAATTTGGGCAAGTTGACGAATTGGTTGGAGGTAAGATGACGAACGCTAATTCATGAGCTCGTCCTCCTTGCTGAATACAAATTGCCCTTCATGCACTTCAATGGCACTACATTGAAAAATGAGCATCTCGATAAAAAAAAAGGAGAAAGAGGAAAAAGAAGATAAACGAAAACTGAGATAGTTTAAGGTGGTTGAAATTCATAAAACTAAACTCAACAGATTTGGTAGCATTTCTACAAAGAAAGAAGTTTCTGAGCCACACCTCGACTTCTAATGATCTGAATCTGAAGACTCAACTCAGTTGAATTTCCTTTCCTTGGCGCTAATGACAATCTGGACCCAGAGGACCTCGATAATAAAGAATGCCTCATTTGCTGTGAGCAATGAAAAACGGAATAGTGATTACAATGTTTTATCCGCATATTATGGCTCCATTCGACCTGTCTGGGACAAAATCCAAGCCCATGGAGATACATTTTTTGTTATTCATTTCATTTCTTTAGGTTTGAATCTAAAATTTCGATTCATAATAATTTTATTCGCTTTATGCAGTTACTTTACACAGTTACGCGCAATTTGTTGTGGTCAAGTTGTGATCTCAACAGTTTAAAATAATTTTTGATAGCATATGATGTCGAATTCAATTGTTATTTCAGTTCAACATATTTTGCTTTTTCACGCTTGACTATAAATAATTTTTAAGACTTTTATGCGAACTGCATTTCTGTGTTCTCATGTATTCAACCGTTATTTGGTGCTTTTGCCTGGGACTGTGTTTAATTTTTATATTTTGCCATTGATTTTTATCTCTCGTTTGCACTTTCTTCTTCAAACCCTAATGCGTGTTTTTAATATCTTGTGCTTGTATATATTTACCTTTTTAATCCTTGCTTTATTAAATGGTTTTTTATTTAATGTTTTAAATATTAAAAAAATGTATGTGTTTTCTTACGATGTTAATGTGACGGTATGCAACTTTTACTTTGGAATTATTTGACTTTTGGAATCTTTGTGTGTCCTTTAATGCTTTTGTGATTGCGTGTTTTCTTTTTAAATCATTTATGCGTTTACATTTTTATAATTATTATGATTTTTTGTTTTGTACTTTTGCATTTTTAGCATTCCACTCTTTTATCTAATGCGCTTTTTAGTACCTATATGATTCACTCTTTGTGGCTTGTGTTCTTTGAATGTCTGTTGCTCATTGTACTCTGTAAATCGAGTAGTGTGCTATCTCTGTAGTGTGTTTTCCTATAAAATAATTCAGCGTTAGTCAAAATGGCTATATGTTTCTGAATCTTGAGGTATTCAGCTACAGTTTTTTATATAAGTTGCCCTATATATATATATATATAATGTTTCTGTAGCTGTGAAAGAAAAATTACGCTACCTTTCGTGCATACACAGTCAAATATTATTTACAACAGATGCTAATATCTCTTTTACTATTCAACGTATTTAATTCAAATTTTAATATAGGGCTTCTTTAACATATTGTCACGTATTCGGCAAGTTTCCCAGAATTCTAAAACTCTTCAAGTTATAAGCAAAAATCATGCGGAAAATTTAGCGATTTTCAAAGGAACCCCTATGTCTTCCCGAATATTCGTTCTATTTTTGCGAAAAGTCAATTAAATATTGCTCTTATCTCACAAAAGAATTGATGAAAGTTACAAATCGTTATCAGCTTCCTGTGAAGCAGGATCAGTCGAAATCTCTTTTCTATTTCATCAATTTGTTGTGGGTGCCCTAAATGCTCTCGAGACGAAATTCTACGATGTATATTGTGAGTTAAAACCTATTTATTAGATGGTCGAAGTTCGAGGTGATATTCAGGAATTTCATCAAATTTCAAAAAGTGTCCAGAGTTTCGGACTCCGCTGTATTATTTTAAACGCACTCTGATGCCCATGCTCCTATTTGATTTCCGATGCCAATCATCATCCTGACCTAGTCTTAAAATTTGACCATTCTTTTAATCTCCCTGATTATAAAGTATGCTATCACCTAATTACGGTGTATTAAAATAAAATCTCATAATAATTGTATGCTTATATTTTAAAGAGAGCAAAAAATGACACTCGAAGGAAAAAATAGCATGTAAATAATAATCAAATTTCAATAAAAAAAAATTGATATTTTGAAATGCTCACTATATTTGAAAATGTGAAACCTTTTTATAAAAATGTAGTTAAAAATTTTCGTATCAATGCAACAGTCTCTTACTTTTTTCAGATTTTAATTGCAAGTATCTCCGGTGGATTATTCTCACAGCGCCTTAAGCAGTTTGTTTCATATAATTCTGAAGACTTTATTTTTCCTTCGAATTGATTGTTTATGGAAAGTCATTGCTCTGCAAGTTCAATTAATGACACATTTTGATCTTCATTATTTTGGTGAAACTTTGAAGAGCATTGTTGCAAGAAGTTATATGAATATTAGTTTTTATAAAAAAATAATTAATGAAGAAAGCCATAAAAATAATTTTAATAACTATCAAAAAAAAATTTTATGTATTGTATTTAACCAAATCATAGCATCTTATTTAATCCAATATATTTACTATTAATATTGATACTAGCTGCATGTGAATACAAAGAGAGATGGATGGAGTTAATTAGCAGAAATTTTAAGTGCTGTACAAAGTCAAATGGGATCTAATTTCTGACAGATTTTCATGCAGCAGAAACTCTAATCAATTCTACATATCAGAAACCCGAGAGGCTTTGATGTTTTAGTGCTGTTTAAGTTATAAACAGAATGAATCTCTCAAATAAAATCATGTAAACAAAGTTGTAAGAAAACAAAGAGTGCAAAATTTCCTTTTTCAATAAATAGACCGTTTTTGTCTTACAATAACTGGTATTCTAGTCAAATACAAAACTACTAGATATATCTTAGCAGTCTGCGGTCGGTATAAGTAACTGGAGGTTGAAAGTTAACGACTCGTGCCACTTAAGAACTGAGGAGGATTAGAAGCGGAAACTATTAGTATAGGCAATTCAGACCGAAATTTTTCTCGAGCCGGAAATAATTATTATAAAGTAATTCTTTCTGAAATAGGTTCTTTAGGTCCCCCTGTACTTCTCCAGAAAAATCCCGAAAAATCCTACCTGGCTTACCCATAAATCTTGAGTAAACATCCGCCATCTTGGATTTTCTACCAAACGCCAAAACTCAGAAATGGACATTCATAAGGAGGCTCTGTAGGTGCCAAACATTTCTGTTTTGCAAGAAAAGCTCAATACTGCAATAAAAAGTCTAAACTAGAGAGTTTCTATAATTTTATTAACATATAAAAGGTTTGAAAACATACAAAAACAGCATTTTCTCACTAATGAATTGTAGAATTTGGTATTGAATTATATTGTGAAATTTAATTTTTTAAGTAATATTTATCAAATACATTTGACAAAGGAAACTTTTTTGAAAAATAAGCATTATCATTATTATTAATAGTTTTTTCTTCATCATGATCGTATCCAGTTGGTGATCTTAGGCGGTTTTTAGACAGCTGAATAGAAGACAGAAGAAGTATGCGTTTCCTGAGATGAAGTCGAGGTAGTGCATATATATATTAATCAGTGACAATGTGACAAGAGGTTTAGAGACTTTTAAGAATATCAGTATAAATAGGAAAGATGGTATTGTGGAAAAAATTGAGGGAGTTAGTCAAATATAAGTACATGTAAATTGCAAAAAAAATTCTTACACCGTATATGAAGTCATACTTTTCTCTCATTTTTCTCGAAAACTATGGATCGTTGAGGTACAGTTCATTGGCATTTTTTTATGTAATCCATGCGAGGAATCTGGCTATGTAGAGTTTGGGCGGACTTCATGGGACACCCTGCAAAAGAAATAACGTTTTCGAAAAGCTCTCTCAAACTTTCTACAAATGCGATTAATTCTTTTAAGCACTTTGAGACACTGTCAGACCGCATTCCTATTACATTGTAAATCACCGCATATATTCGGTAGTGCTTGAATAAACCTTTAATCGCAGCTGTTAAAACGTTATGATGTATTTTAAACGAAATTTTTTCAGCACCATGCTTAGAAAAAAAAACTGAAATGAGTCCATATGTGTAATGAAAATTTTTTATTTGCAAATACATCATAAATATTATTCTTCCTAACTAATTATCCATATCTAATAGGCTCGGAGAAAATAACCTTAACATTCTCAGATAAGTTAGAAACATGCCTGTATAAAATCTGAAATATCATTAATTTGTATTTCTAACTCAAAAGCTTTTATTTTTCGGGCGTCTCAGAATTTTAGTAATTCATGACATGAAAAAGAAAAAAAATTAATCTACATTAATCTGTGAGGGTTTTCGATAACTCCTTGCAAAGTCTGAGATATGGAGACACCAGACCATATCGAGATTATTTTCAGTTCAATTTTAAGTTTTGAAAGATATCACAAAAAGTGTCATTCAGATATATCTTTTAGGCTATGCATGACACTTATTTGAATCAATAAAGTACCGTGATTTCTGAAAGATTGGTGGAAAATATATCGTGGAGTGATGAAGAATTATTTTCTAAATGACAAAGAGACTTAGGAAACCAAATCTAAATTCATAAGAATTATGGTGATACTGATACTTTATTAGAACAGTTTGTAAATACTTTAGTAACACTCGAAGATTCAATATGAGCACACATAACGCTAAAAGGCCAAAAAGACCTATTGTGAATACTATTTAAGAATTTTTTGAAAAACCCATGATGTATGGGAACGAGCCTATAGCCTGCCGATAGATAAATTCCATTAATTGATATAAACCGATAGATTTAATCCCATTTTGCCTACAATACAGCCATAGCATCTGCGTGCCATGAGCAGATACTGGTTGACATAACGGTTCTGTTTCGTTCCTCATGACTGTTTTTTTTTGTTTATGAAGCTATAAGTGGTCGCTTTGCATAATTTTTGGCGACGCTTCGCACTTTTACGGGTAAGAATAAAATTATGAAACTAGTGTTATTGTTCAGCTTACTTTATTTAGTTTATGCCGTGAAACTTTAATCTTGCTGCCTTTAACCGCCGTTGCCATGTTTTACTTTTCAATATCGGTCGGGTGGCATGGGACACGTGAGTAAAAAACACTATTTCACGAAAAAATGCCTATGCTCAAGAAAAACTGAATCTGAGAGGTGAGGAGAATGATTTGAGCATGCCATGAAAATTCTAATTGCAAGCGAGGCCGCTGTGACCTAGTGGCAATGTCTTGGCTTCGGTGCCGGAGGGTTCCAGGCTCGAACCCGATTCCACCAAACCTCCGCAATGTATGGGGTCTGTTGCGTGCTAAGTCATGCGCAGTGACCAAACGCCCTCTTGCTGGTGAAGCGTGGAAGCTCGGAGAGGGTTGGGGGATGCCAGCTCAGGTGTCGCCTCGTCATCTGACCGCTGTGAACTAAACTTATTTGAATCGCAAGTGTTTTTGAAAATAAATATGAAGAAAAGTGTTCAAAGAAATATTTTGAACAGTTATAGTTTAACCAAACTAAAAATATAAATTTTATTTACGTGTCCCGTACTACCCTTTGTTTCTCTAATGATGGATGACCGAAAAGTGAAGGTGCGTGAAATTCCCAAGACAATGGATATCTCGAATGACTTTTGTCGTAATATTTTGCGCGAGCATTTACGCCTGTGAAATATCTCCGCATGATGGGAGCCGCGCATGCTCACTCTGTATGAAACACATGTCGCCAGGAAATTCTTGAACTGTTTCTACGGAATGGAATGATAATCTTTACCATCGTTGTACTAAGTGCATGAACGTCAAAGATGACTTCCTTGAAAAATAAATATTGCTCATTCCGAAAAAAAAATTTTTTTTTTCTTATTTCTCCTATGGACGCACCGAAAAACCTTCAAATTTCAATTAACTTTGAATAGAGAAACTGAATTTTTTGTGTTTCATGCGACACTTAAGTTAGTAATTTTATTATTTTTTTCTAGTTCAAACAAATCCTTGATACTACTACAACACAGAGATGGTGTTTATTATTAATTGTATATGTGTTTCTAACCACGTGACGCACGCTTGAATTGGGATTTAAAAATAAAAACAATAGTGTGAAATAAGACTAAACAGATAACAAAGAAATATTTAAACTAAATGTTAATTAAATCCAAAAGTATAAAATAAATTGTTTATTGCTTTAATGCTACAATTTTAGAAAGTTCATTCATAAAAATTTAAATTAATTTCTTCAATTTATTATTTATATTTCAATGAGAAATTAAATGATATTTGATCAATTTACATTTATTTTTTTAAAATTTCCGAGCTGAATATTCTTATTTTTGAAAAAGACGTATAACTTTTAATATTCGTTTTTGATCAATCATTACTTTCTACTCTATTGAGTATTCAATGAGTTACATGCATAATATTTGAACTTACATCTATTTTGAAAGTTCAAGGTTTTACTGCAAAAAGGCGGTTCCGGAAAACGTTTCAAACACTTGAAAATTCAAAATTCTTATTTAAGTAAAGTTTTATTAAATTCCATAAATGTTCTTAACATTAGTATAGTATTTTCTTTATAAATATATCTATTTCTACAAGATAGTACATGTAACTTCAAAGTCTCCCATGATGGAGCTACCTCCTTTTCGCAGCAGACCTTTCAGTTTTGATTGTTATATTATGGAATAATTACGATGAATAGTTCATAAAATTATAAGAACACAATGCATTTTTGTTAAACTTTCTAATAGGCTTCAAATGCACGTATTTCGGTAATAAAGGAAACTAATTCATTAATAACTATCAGCCTTTTCCGACCATTTTGCTCGGTCAAAGAATATTGGTTATTTTATCTATTAAACTTTTATTAAGAAAATTGTAGACATCTTAAACTAAAATCGGCCGATGGGTGAGAAGGTAATCCAAGAAGCTGGATAATGGAAATTGACGCTTTATTCCTGGAATATTCGAGAACGAATAAATTTTCTGTGCATTTGGCAATCCCCCCATTTTAAAGTCAACAACTTATCATTACACTTGTTCCCAAATAAATAAATAAAACCCATATGCAATTCTAAACACTTCTAACACATAATGCTTCAATTCTTTCGGCTAACATAAGTCTATTGACAATATTCACATGGCGTAATTAATCGAGACACACAAAATTAGAACTGCATTTAGCCAATATTTATAATGATTTAATTGGTAATCTAGATGAAGTAGAAAAATTTATTTCAAGGACTTACTGAATTTCAATATTTTTGTTACATAATGGATCTCTCTCTCTCTCTCACACACACACGCAATCACTAACACACAGCAGTTTTGCATCGCCATTACATTTATGTCGAAAAAGTAATTATAGCTGAACCTTTCTAGACTTCCTGATTGATTAAAAAGCTAAAGTGAAGCTAAAGTTTTATTTTGTATTATTCACTATTAAATACAAATAATAATATGAAACACAAAAATCAGATAAATTTTACAGAAAATAGCATTTAGGACAATTTTGAATGGCTTCTAATAGATATTTACAATATTCTGTAACGATATATGCATTTCATGTGGAAAAAGTCATAACCGTTCTGTCACGTGCTTCTAATTAGAAATTCGAACCCGACTTACAGGGCACATGTACTGAAGTAATTTGTATTTTGCAGTAACTGTAAAACTACTTTTGCCTCCCCATCTGAATCAAAACTTTTTCCCGCTCTTATATTTACATGTGTACGTAGAAAATTTGAATTGGCGAACGAGGCATTATTTGGTAAGCATAATGAAATTTAGCTAAGCATATTTATATGAAAAATTTCAATTCTTTTTTTCCAAATTAGTACGGTATACGATTTAGATCTGCCGGAACCGAAGAAGATGTCAATGCTTTTGCGATCCCGAAAGTCATCAGTAAAGGCAGTTATCTTTCAGAACCGAAAATGATGTCAACATTTTTGCGATTCCGAAAGTCATGCACTAGAGGAATGCACAGCTTACATACTTACTAGCCTTTAGTCTTAAACGGCATTGTTTTGCTTTTCAAATGAAAATGCTTGTTTCTTTTGCTACTAGATAAAGTTATAAACGCTATGAGATCCCATTTCCAAATGAATTAATAAGCAGAATGGAAATACAATTGCTTACATTGAGAAATTTCTCCGAATCATGCTAAATCTTTGCCTTCTTTCGAAATATCGACGAAAAAGAGCAAAGCATGAAGATTTTTGCGAGTTTCCTTCAGTCCTATTCAGCTTATCGCAACAGTAGCAAGCACACATGCCTTACAAGTTGACCTTACTTCCTGTAAATATTAGTTTCGCCCTTTTTATAATTCCACAAAAATTAATGATGTCAACTGAAAAAATGGACTTCCGTATTGGAATTAATGAATAAAAGTCGACCTCATTGGAAGACTGTGGAAATTGAAGTTGGATGCTTTAAGTGCAGCGTTGTTTTAATTAAAGTCCATCTATTAAGAAGGCTGATGAGCCGGTTCTAAGGCTCAGAACGAAACAAAATTTCAATTGAATAAAGTTGAAGCTAAATGCTCTATGAAAACAAACACAAAGTGATGTTAATTGGTGCACTGTCTTGCATGAAAATGGTATTTTGAATGAAAAAAAGAAATTCACATTTCGGAATGAATTTAGTTAAACTAAGCAGTGGCCTCTATTGACAAAATTTTTTATCTTTTTTTTTATATCGGTTTTATGGACCGCATCACTTGTACTATAAAATAATGATATTTTATCAATTTAGAGCTACTTTTATAGCATTCTTAATAGGCGAAAATATGCATGATTATCTCATAAATAAATATTTTAAGTTGTATGAAAGGCGCTCATTCGATTGATTTCCACAGGCGGAATAATTTCCTTTACAGATAACTAGATTAAAACCTAACAAAAGTGGAAATAATCTTAATTGCTATGCACGATAAAAATTATTATTAATAATTATTATTAAAGAAAAATAAAAAAGAAAATTAAAATGGATAGGTTTTTAAAAAACTTTATTGTAAGTCGCTACGTAACAAAAAATTTAAAAATAAATATTAATCAGAAGAAAAACTGAATCAGTGGCTAAAATCAGTAAATTTTAGAAATTAAGAAATTTGTTGTTCTGTATGCCCTGCATCACAGCACCAGCTTCAGAGATTTAGTTTGGAATTACAACTAAATAAATTTATTGCCAAGAATGTAAAATGTTTTATTTTTCCTATCAAACTTCTGCTTTTATTGATCAAAATGGCTTTTAAAGTCAAACTAGTCAGTTACCCCAGTACATAATTAATGTACATGTGAATGACACAATTCTTGAGTCAAGTCATTTTTTTCATTTTTCTTATTCCGATTTTTTCCTTCTTTCGGAAATTTCAAAATAAAATAATGAGATTTATGATTATGTTTTTATTTATTCTTTGATATCAGTATCCGTCTTCTCACTTTCTTAATACGATCACTGACAAAGCAAATTGCACTTTCTGGTCTCAGAGGCCAATATGTTACAATCATATTGTAACTACTGTTACGAACCTGTAAAGTTGTTTCAACAACATGATAATATTATGGCAGAAAAGAAAGTTTTACAAAGGTTTTACTGGATGCAAAGCCAATGAACCTCGATCTTGCCAACAAATTGGCATTTGGTTACATGGTTAGATGGCGATAAATTTGGGTATAAAACGAAGCTTTTAGAAAACAAAAGAAACATGGTCCTATCTCGATTAGTAACGGAAACATCAAGAACCTTCGAGAGAAGTCTATGTGACGTCGCATCATATCAGAAAAGGTATAAAAGAAAGCTTATCATACGAGGAGTCAGTCTCACTTTTGGAGATTTGTCCGTAGAGCAAGCTGCTGAGCTGGCATACATAGAACGCTACTGAAAGTGCTTTTACCGACGTTTTTTAGTGATCTGCTGTCTACTTGATTTATTAATTTATAAAAGTGCTGATTAGTTTGTTACCTGTTCTACGTTTTGTTTCCTCGAATACTTGTGGTATAAATAATAATATAATTTTTATTACCCTGCTTGTTGGACTATATCCACCTATACCCACGGACGATTTTCATAACACTACGTAATAATTTGAAGTCGTCGTCCTGGACAAGGCAGTCAACTGCGAGTTATCTCGTGGTTGGCAATCAGATTGCTAATTTCCATCTTCCACTTATCAAGACAGAATGGCCAGAGTCAAACAAGAATGTGCAAAATATTACAAGGAGATATGAATAGCACAGCCAAATCTATATTCCTTCTTTATATATAAATATATTATATCTTAATTTTTATTCTGCTTTTATATCTTAATTTTTCACATTTAATTTTAATGTAGTTTCGTTTTTGGTTCTTTTTTATATAAAATATTGTAAACGCTTTCTGTTAAAAGATTAAAATCAAGTGCAAATTATTGTCACTAAATATTCAATTGCAGTTAGAAGTGGGAGTAGTAGGTACAATGAATAATAATCAAGCTAGTCATAATCGTCCTGTTAACAGTCATAATATTTATTAAATTTTTTTATCTTAAAATTATTTTATCACTAGCCGCCTTTTGCGACCAGCTGGTTCGCCTGCTTAAATTAGTTTTTATTTTTGTATTTTACATTGATTATAGCATTCCCTGTCGTAGTTTCACCAGTTACAACTCAGGAAAAATGAACAAAAAAAGTGAATATTTTATTGTATTTGACAGATAATAAAATATATTAAGACGTAAATTTTAAAATGCCAGCGATTCAATTCTGTATGATGCAGCACAGTTAACGAAACTGAAAAATTGCATTTCAAATAACTCTCACTCAATTCATCTATCACTCATAGGTAGAATAATTAACCCTGAATATGGTCGTGAAAGCCGAACATGCTGGAAGCACCGTGTGAACCAGTGGGTACCAAATAGGGTGGAAAAAGTGAGGCGGAAAAAAAATATAGACAACAAAAATACCCGGGAGTATAAGGAGTAGACAAAAAAATTTAAAAATTAGTTAGTTTCCCAAACACAATTTCTTTTTTTGTAATTCCTAATTTCAAGGAGCTAAAATGAAATAAAAATTTAATTTTTCCTAAAAAAAGTCGCCCTCCTTGCCCCTTTCACCTGAACGCCGTCACTGATGTGTATTATGAATGGCTGGCATTTATCCCTAGATCGTAACCCGTCACCAAACCTCCCCTCCAGTGCTATAAATAGAACTGTAACCTTGAGGAATCGTAAGTAACGCCGATGGTCCGTCTCGCTGTGTTTTAAAACATTTTTAAAAATTAATTAAAATTAAATTTAAAATTACATGATATTAAAATTTTGTCATTGAAAAGCTAATTTTTTAAACTTTAAGATGAAGTTAAAGCGATTTTTTGCGGAAATATGCTCCAAAATTATTGCGAAAAAACGGTAAAATTTAAGGTAATTTTCCCGCTATTCAATGACCCGGGAGTATAGTGTGTAGACAATAAAATTTAAAAAAATTAGTTAGTTTTTCTGAACACCATTGTTTTTTCTGTAATTCCTAGTTTCAGGCAGCTCAAATGAAGTAAGAAGTTAATCTTTCTCTAAATAAGTAGTGTGTGAATGAGCCTCCTCGCCACCCCCCGACTCTCCGCCACTGGTATTAATTATGACTGGACTTCATATCTCCCTAAATCGTAACCCCTTCACCAACCCTCCCCTCTAGTGCTATAAATAGAACTGTGACCTTGAGAAACCGTGAACTACACCGTTTCTCCATTAAACAGAAGATTAAACAAAACGTCACATGGAGATAAAACTTGTGGCATTGAAAGTTAATTTTTCTAAACTTTGAGATGATGTTAAAATGATTTTTGAGCGACAATATGCTCCGAAGTTAGTGCGGAAAAACGTTAGAATGTAAGGTAATTCCGATACTATTTATCTCACCTTCTAAGGAAATAAAAGAATCAATCGAGGATAATAAGCTGAATAATGAGTTATAAATTCATGAAAACAAATATGTTTCAACCAACATTATCAGTGAAGCCTCAATCAAAAGAATGAATTCATAACTGGACTAGGAACTCTTATATAAATTCAATACCTAATTAATTTAATTTATGATAACTGAAATAACAATCATGTTTTGAAATAACCAATCATCTACCATAAGATTATATTTTTTTAACATGTGGTTAACATGTTAATTGGAATCTCTTTCAACTTTGATTATGCTACAGATGTGACCCCATGGAAAATCACATAATACCTTGGAGAACTTTTGATGAAACAAATTACGTTGGAATAAATGTTTTTACAGACGGTTCAAAGATTAATAATAGAGTTGACTGTGCAATGGTCGTTTTGAAAGATGGAAATGAGAAAGAACATGGAAAATGGAGATTAAATAACGAAACAACAGTATTTATCGCCGAAATGGTAGCAATAAGAGAAGCAGTTAATTATTTTAAACGACGGCAAATACCTAAAGCCAATATTATTTCGGATACAAGATCGGCCTTAGAAGAAAATAGAACTTTAGAAGAAAATAGGAACTTTATTCTGGATATTAAAAATAGTTTGCAAGATAATAAAAGTGACGCTCTGCTTTGGTGGACTAAGGCTCATGCTGGTAACAAAGGAAATGAAAGAGCCGATTACTTTGCTAAGAAAGCCATTGAAAAACAAGAAATCCATTTTTATTTTAGCAAGACCAAACAACAGAGGAAAACGGAAATGAGAAAAAATATTAGGCAAAACTGGCACATTTTGTCGGATCATTCAAGTAAAGGTTAAAAAAATTATTTTACAAGGTTGATGAAAAAAGAGTGTTAGGTGATTTTTACTTAAATCAGATCATCACAGACCCCGTAGCATTTAAAAACCTATCAGAACAGATTCTTCGGCAAGAGTCCCTGGTGCTTCTGCGGAAAAGATGAAGGAATTGTGGAACTTACTATCCTTAAATGTGATGCATGGCAAGACATCAGATAAACTTACTTTGAAAAAAACAGCAGCTCCATTAAAGAATTTTGCAGGACCGCCTATCAACAAAAGGTATGAAATTGATGGTTAAAAATATTCTACCCCAAGATATGGAAATGTAATTTAAATGTAAAGAAATGACAGATTGGGATTGGGACTTTTTAAACCTCTCCATCTGATAATCCCCCATTTATATATATCATTATTATTTTTATATATTTTAAATGTCTTTTATATAAGTGTCATTTTTTATATTTTCTAACTATTTTTTGTAAATACTCGTACCTGTTTACTAGCCGCAACTGTGTTGTTTTATTTATTATGATCCGTTGTTTGGTACCGTTTTAATTTGTGTCTTCCTATATTCTTTTCATTTTTTGCTTCTTCTTTTTATTTTATTGTTTTAAAGTTATTTGTTTATTATTCAAGAAATTGTGTACTGGACAGTTTGAAATTATGTATAGGAAAAATTTGAGACTGTGATAGGAAATTGTGTTTAGGTTGATTTAGAATTTTTCTTATGATGCAGTGTGTTGCATGTTTAAGTTTTAATTTGTGGTTCCCTGCATATATATATTTTTAAGCATTCTTTTTTTCCCTTTCTTTTCCTTATGATTGTATTTTAATTTAAGTTATTTAGCAATTAATCAACATTTTGTGTTTAGGAAAGTTTGGAAGTGCGTATAGGAATTTGAAATTGTGAGATATTTTGGTTGGTTATCTTAACCTTTCTTCCTATAAAGCAGTGCACTTTGTGAAGAAATTTTGCACTCGAATTTGCAGGCGTTCGTCGGAAGTGTCAGTGGCTCGATATTTGAATGTCAGTAAGGACAGGTCAAATTACTAGTTATATAACTTACAACAATTAAATTGGCATGACAAGGGTTGCTCCGTATTAGCCTACTCATTATTTATGCAGAAAAAAGTGAAAACAGTCCGACCTCATGAAATCCACTTACAGGCATTTGCCGACGATTTTGCTCTAGAGATCATTTGGAGAACTCGCCGAAAACTGCAACAGTATACTAATTTAGCACTCCAAACTTTTAAGATTTAAACTGACAAAAATCAATTCGATATCCCAAAAGAAAAATCGCAATATTTGTTAACAGTCCAGAGGTCCAATCGTCAGATGGAACACCCAATCAATAAAAAGAACAACAGCTCTAAACTACCTGGGAGTTAAATTAAATGAAAAACTAAATTGGATGACACACATTCAGGTGCAAAGAGCTAAATCTGTCAGCCATTATCAGCAACTGTACAGTATAGATGGGACTGGTTTGGGGCACATTAGGTAAATCTTTCTACTCTACAGAAGTGGCACGAGCTACGACCTTGTAACACGTGCTGCATACGTGGTAGGGTACAATGTCGATATTTGGAAAGCGTTACCACTCTGCGTATTTTAGGGCATCAATTCCGATACTATTTATCTCACCTCGTAAGGAAATAAAGGAATTAATCCAGGTTAATATGCTGAATAATCAGTGACAAATTTATTGAAAGCAAATATGTTTCAACCAACATTATCATTGAAGCCTCAATCAAAAGAATGAATTCATAACTGCACTAGGAACTCTTATAAATTTAATACCTATATAATTTAATTTATGATAACCTAAATAACAATCATGTATTCATATAATCATTCATATACTTAAGATTATATATTTTTAACATGTGGTTAACATTTCGTAGATGCTGATGGAGTCAGGCTATTGGAGTGTTTGACTGACTGTCCTGTTAAACATACATGCCCGTATGTAAATTGGATTTGAGGAGGAAAGGGGTGTCGGCTCCATGTTCCTGAGAATCACAAACCCAAAACTGACGTCGTCCACCTAGAATGATGTCTCGTTTAAAATTCGCTTCTAGATTTTTTCGAAACTCTTAAGGATAACAGGAAGAATTTAATTCAAATTACAAATTATAACTATATTATATAAATAATAAATTAGCCGTTATTATTTCAGTAACATAAAACACAGATGTTTAATTGAATGGCCGTTAATACTCGCATTTACTAATGAATATCAATCATCAAAGAAACTAATGGTGTAACTACGCTATTTATACTAGAAAGTAATGCTTCTTTTATGGCATGAATTTGAAGAGTGGAGTGATGGTTCGTATATCGTCCTAGTCAGCATGTTTCTGTTCCAACACAGCCTGCTCTATCTAAAAAAATAGACATTTATCAA
>BGPR01032290.1:0-17573 GCA_013235015.1 Araneus ventricosus | reverse complement strand
ACTTTTGTTGAAGAAAAGGAAAAGTGCACTCTTCCCTTTTGAAGTCAACGGAACATGAGATCTGTGTCTGCCTTAGACAGTCCATTGAGTAACTTATTCTTTCCTTCATTCACTTGATATAAGTTTAGACATTGCACATTGAGTGATGCAATATGACAAGGTAAAGATATATCTACAGAATGATTAGAGGGTAGACAAATTAGTCCCATAGCGAGATATTAAAAACTAATTATTTTCTGTCACAGCATTTGTACCCACCTCTAAGGAGGTGAAGTAATGTTATGGCCCCTATAATATCTATTCGACCCATAGTGAAAATATTACTAGCTAATTATCCATTTATGAAAAATAGTCTTTCTATTATATTTTTGAGCATTATATTTGATGCAGTCATATACTAGATTTTACTAAATTCTGATAACTGAGCATGCGGGGGTGCTCACAGTTATTTATACAGTGCATTTTTTATTTTGATTTAAATTATTCATTTCAAGTTTAATTAAATTATTTTTCCAGCTGAATTTTTCGAGAAGTATTTCTTTAGGTTAAAATGTAACACAAGTGAATCAAATAATTTTCAGGCGTGTATGCGAAGAAAGTTACGTAAAGTATTCGTAAAAATTAAAGTATTGTTAAGAAAATTGTCCGATTGGGTGTACGTGAATGTAGTCCAAAAAGCAGAACAAAATCAAAGCTTTATTCCACGAAGGTGTTTAAATTGACAACAATGACAACGTGGAGAATACTACTAATTATAAGTAACAGCACTTTCAATAGCGCTCAATGTCTATCAGCTCACCAGCTTGCTATGCTATCAACGGGGAAAAAATACAGACTGACTCGCTCTATGAACTCTTGGTATTGATACCTTTTCCGACAGGATATATAGCATCACATAAAACTTCTCTCAAAGGTTCTTTATATTTCCGTTCCTAGTAGAGATAGGGTTCTATTTCTTGTATTTTCTAGAAGCTTCTTTTTCTCGCCAAATTTATCATCAAGTCACCAAAATTGTCCTCAAGACCATGTTTCCTTGGCTTGGCTTCCAGTAAACCTGTAAAACTCTGTTTCTTGTCAAAGGAATAGCATATTAGTTCTCAAATGTCGGATATTTAAAAACGAGTTCAGTGTAGAGCCTAATTCACCTCATTTCAGTTTATGGATTTTGGAAATTCACAGCAATCACAGTACGTAAGTAATCCAGCCAGTAGCCTCTGTAGCTTAACTGGTAGACCCACTGTCCGTGGTTTGCATTCCAGCCACGGTAGGTTAATCCAAGGACCGGTGTTTATTTCAAAATGTTATTTATTGTTTACTCATGTTCTATATCTTTCTTGATCATTTTCGAATATTCTGTAAGTAAATCGTCACTTAACAAATAACCGCATATCTCATTTTTTTGAAATTTTAAAGAGATAGAAAATACCCAATTTTTGGCAACCACACTATCTTATATTTCTTATATAACTGAATTTTTAACAATAACTTGTATAACTTTTTTAACTGCTGATATAAATCGTCGTTTAACATGCAACACCACCCATCTCAAATTTTTGAAATTTCAGAGAGGAAAGTAATATTCAATTCACTAATATGTTTATTATTATATCGATTCTCTGTAATCAGAATAATATTAGCATATTTTATATATTAAAAGTTGGATTGGAGAATTTTTCGGTATTCATGGTATTGTTCAATATTGCCCAAAATATTTGACAATATTGTGGCGCTACTGGGGAAAGAACTCGCTTTATCTGTCCTCCTTTGCGTTTGGTACCCCATGCTATATTGTAAAAATGAATCGTTTCTGCATGTCTCACCTACCCTTGAATCATTCTGTGGAATTCATCTTAGAATCATTCTGTATGAAAACTAAAAACTTTATATTGATTGAAAAATTAATGTTTAGAATTGATAAAATCGTGTAAAATATAAACACAGTTTTAACATCCTACAATGGCAACCATTCGTAAGGATATGTATTTTAGGAAACAGCTTGCCTATTGTTGGCCGAGAAAAGCGAGGACCTGTTTCAATTCGACCCTTCGGCATTTTTGGGTCTATTCTGGTACCCCCGGTTGGGTTGGGAGACGTCATTTTTTCCGCACGTTAACAACGGGAAAAGTGACGTCTCCCAATCCAACCGGGGATACCAGAATAGACCCCTTTATGTGTTTGTTTTTATCTGTAAATTTGTTTGTTATGCCGCACATTGGTTCAGTTTCGCTTTCTAGGCGAGGCAAAACACATAGTATAAAAACTAAAAATAGCCGAATCTTGAAATTTGCACAGTTTAAAGGAAATGGCCTTCGGTTATCTCCCATGATTTTAAATAATCCTGTATATCTGTGATGATTTGTGAATGTCAACCAGATTTTGATCTGATGTATTTCAGCTGCTGTTTCAAAATCCAAATACTGAGGGAGGGAAAGTACTTGAGAGTTCTATCCACGTCCAAGAATGTATCTCATTTTGTCAATAATGAGTTGCTAAAGTTCTGCTCAGAAAGCAGAACTTTAGCTAATAAAATCAATGATTCAAGCTAACAGGAAGGATGGAGTGAAACTTTCTTTAAAATAAATATACATTTTCATTACATAAATAACTGGTTTCATGGGAAAATAACTGATACAAGGTGCTTTCAGAAAGTCTAGATATCATTAGATATTAGAAAGGTTTCTGACATATAACAATAGATGCAATCAATTTTGTTTTACAAAAGACGAAAAATGAACTTTTTGTTGAATACCTGCGCTTTGTATCTGCATTTGAAGCACATCTTTAGCAACACTCCTCATTTCAAAGCGTCTATTTCATAACTAAAAAGTGCAGCTTTTTCAGAAAATATTATAAACATTTACCAAGTTAAATAACCTTTGACGGTAAGCAAAATAAACGACATAAAAAACATAATGAAATATTCAGTTAATATTTTTTATTCTTGGAATTCTGGGTGTTTAATTATTATATTCTAAAATTATAATATATAAAAAAACTTTTTATGCATGTATTAAGTTAGGAATTTTAAATATGATATGTGATTTGAATAGGTGAGAAGAAAAGAGTACAAGTACAAATTTTCCTATTTTATTATATGTTTAGGAATCGGTTCGATAAATGCAGATCTAAGCGTTCAGTGTAGTGCTATACCAGCCTGCTTTCATTTGCTCAAGGCATGTTTGAAATTTCAATGAACATAAGCGGACAGTACCTGTTCAAATTTATAACTTGATTATATCGAAATGAGAATTCCGGACTGGATAAGTTCTTTTCACCGAATCAATTATTAGTTAACATTATAATTTTTCACATTTTTTGTATTTTATATTCACTCACATTTCACGTCCTGCGACTCTAACATAAAATATAAGTACGAAGATCTCTTAAATGAATGCTTGAATTTATACGAATATTAATTCACGGCAAAAATTTAAAAAAAAGAAACAATACAAAGCATACACATTGAAAATTTGTTTGCAGTTTTTAATCCAAGTTGTCATATCAAGAATTGTAATATAACGCCTCCATCTCTTTAGAGGTGGTCAAGCCCGAGGAATGTCTTTGACATATTTTCGTATCCATTTCAAGTAAGGGTATGTCTTAGTGAAAACAGCTGGCTTGTCGAGGCTGCACAGTACGTTTGGCCTTGAGAGTCCAAATGATGTGACACCCAGTGCGAAGTATTTATCTCCGAACTTAGAGAAAATAGCAGACCCTGAATCACCCTGAAACAAGAAAAAGTTTCCAAGAACAGTTTTTTTTTAACAAAAAGGAATCTTCAATTAGAAATTAGTTATTGCCACATTTGTAGATACTTCAGTTATTTTCAACAATTTGTATTGTTTTGAAACGAATCGTTAGTTGAAATACCCCTTTAAAAGTAAAGGGTAGAGTCGATGAATTAACCTGACAAAACTGATAAATCCTTAACTTTCCCAAATTTTTCAAATCCATATTCCCAAGGATATTTAATTTCGGCATGATTCGTTTTGTAAATTTTTGTTACTTTGAATTTTGCTTATTAAGTTTATTTACCTGAAAGGAACAGCGATTTGTGGGACACTTTGTACATTTGCGCCTTTTATGCGTTTATTTATTATAAAATCATATCTTCATGGAAGCTTTTAAGAAAAATATTTCCATTCGTTAAAAATGTCTATAATAGATTAGATAAAAATGCAAGATTTAAATCTGGTGGAACGGATTTTTACTCTTTCGGACACAGAATAAAATATCTCCATAGTTATGTTTAAAGCCAACCAAATGACATTGACAAATCTCTTAAAATTAAATTTCGTTCAAAAATGGAACATATATATAAATAATTTTTAAAAGACAGAAATGGTTCGATCGTTATTTGTTAAAAATGTGTATTTGTATTTAAAGTATTTAACCCATTACCTTGTACTGACAGTAGTGGTCGTTGGACATAGAATTTGTTCTAAATGACATAAAAAACCCACTTGGGTTTGATTTGGTGTCTATTTTAAGTCATTTTTCTCTGTCAGCTGAACGACCAAGCGACGTGGTTACATGTTATTGAGGTAGTGCCTCCATATGACAGCGAGAGCTATAGTGATAAAAGTGGCGTCTAGGTGTATATATGCCAACGTGATGAGACCGCGTACAACACCAATGAGACGCAATATGTAAAGTTAGCGTATCTATCTCAAAAACAGTCTGAAATACGGAAAAGGCCAACTTCAAAGTGGTAAATTATCATAAATTTGATATGAAAAGATACCTTGTTCTCATAAATACTAAGAATACAACCATTAAATTGTGCATCTGTTTCGTTGTGATTTCTAATATTGTGATGATGTCACTAGTAGACTGCACGTTTCTCGAAAAGATTCATTTGTTAAATCCTGAACGAATTAATGGTTCATTACTTTTTCTTTCATTTAAGTGCTCAAACTCCTGTAGTGCAATAAATTTTGAAACCAAGGCATTCATTTTCACACATCCTATATATGGATCTACAAATCTCGAATCAATTTACAATTGTTATGATGTATATGTTGCAGATATAGAACTTAACGCATGGCATCAAGGTGTAAAAAAGTGAAAAAACAATGTATATGTTATTTTTAAAGTATAAAATCCGTTACTTCGTAAATTATTCGTGAAATAGCTAGGTATTCTACGAAATAAACGAATTATACGCTTTAACGTTAAAATATTTGTAAATAATTTTAAAATTGTACTTAAGATAGTTATTTAAAATGCCATATGCAATACTTACGAAACATGATTTCTGATTTGTTTTAGTCGCAACAGCGCAGAGGTAACGACGACCCTTGCTCGAAGACTCTCCTCTTGCAAGACACTGTCCATTCTTAACCTGTGTCATTTTGCCTTCTAGCATTTTTTTCTCAGCTGTCAAGAAATAAGCAACAGTTTCGGCACACTTATCACTTTCCAAGTGGCACATTCAATGCCCTGATACACTATTTTTTGCTGTCCAAGTGGGATATTAAATGCTATTTTTTATTGTACAAGATTATTTTAAAATCCAGGCCAAACTTTAACTGTAGATCAGGCATGGATAAAGAAGTCAGATTTGCAATAAGACATGGTGCTGTAAGCGTAAAAGGCGACCACTGCATAATGTTCTTTGCCAGTGGATTAAGTAGAAAAATAAAAATAAATGCACGCTTACACAAGAAAACGTGCAAGCAACTCAGGATTAATAAAAATCCATAATAGTACAACAACAAATTCTCATCAATAACCAGCCATATTACAATGGCAAATAGTGTGCACAATAAATCTTTGGAGTTCTTAAAGTAAGTATTGAAAAGATATGTCTTTCGAAATTATACACTTTTTGCATGCTGTTTGTCATGCCACTGTGTTTTTGTGTTAATTTAAATTTGATATACATTAAACATGTAATGCACACTTTGTATGGCGTATCCGCTCCTTTTACCGAATTCACTGACCAAAAGCCCTCTATTGCGGTCCCCCTCTGCGTTTTAGACTCCATGTTCTATTGTCAATATACTTCTTTTCGTATACCTGACTTTCCCGAAAAGTTTGTACCATGATTTTAGAATCATCTGTAGACTAATTACAAAAGGTTCATAAAAGGCGTTCAGAGAAAAGTTCTATTACTTTCAAGCAAAATTACTTAAAATTCAAACTTACACAAAGTACTTGTTTCAAAACAATGCCTTATAATAGATTAAACTTTATGAATTCTTTAATCTTAGTCTTGATCGGGAAGAAGAGATTTCAAGTGTTCTGATCAGTCTGAGATTTTGAAGAAAGAGGAAAATGGATTTTCACTTCTTCCGCATTTAGAAGTTAGGATTTGCGGTACCTTTCCACTTTTTATTGAGCTTACAGCTCTTCGACATTAGCAATATATGCATTCATGCGCTACCACTACTCTACAAGTGACCCGGAGAACACGATCTAATAGGCTGCAACGAGAGACGCTAGCACTAGGAAGAGCTAGACGATCTCTTGACGTGAAACCAGGAATAATGCATCTAGGTTTGTCATGCAGTGCTTATATTATGTCAGAAGGACATATGGACTTCAATAACCACTAACCTACGATATGTCAGACAAACATCTAATGATATAATCTTATCTAAATTACAAACCACATATGCAAATATATCATATGCATTCATTGATCATTTCGTCAATTAAGCCTATGTTTTAATTTTAATGAATGATTTTAATTTCATCGTACAGAATAGGGTAATTCTAGACCGGACGAAATAACAACGCGATGAGAGTTAAACTGTAATGCCTTAGTGGTACAGAAGTGGTACAAGGAAAAAAGTCTATTTACACTTGCTAATTCTCATCATATCTCATCATCGCAAATGTGCACTGTCAGCTTTTTGTGAAGCAGCTTGATGCATCAGCTTGTCACTGGCCAAACTTTAAGTTTAGATGAGGCGTACAGAATCAAATTTCGAATTTTTTCAAATATCTCACGAGAGACTATGAATTTTCCTCGACCTTTGACCATGTAAACATAGGTTTTAATTCACAATTTTATATTGAAGATTTTGTCACGAGAGCATTTAGGGGAGCGACCAGAAAGCGATGAATCCGAAAAGGGATTTTGACTACCAAGCTTCACAAAAAGCTGATAACGTTTTGCAACTTTCATCAATTCTTTTGTGTGATACGCGCAATAATTACTTGCATTTTTGGAAAATAGCAGGAATATGCAGGAAGATATAAAGGTTTATTTAAAAAAATCCCAAATTTTTCTGAATGTTTTTTGCTTATTACTGGTAGAGTTTTCAACCAAATTGTATGAAACTTGCAAAATACGTGACAATATGTCAGAAAAGCATTTTAAAATTTGAACTAAATATTTTGATTATCAGAGAAGATATCGGCGCTTAACATCAACACCACCTATCTCAATTTCTTGAAATTTCAAAGAGGAAAGAAATACTCACGTTTCCGCAGCCAATAACGAATATTTCCGCACTGTTTTTTATGTCCCATATAAAGATGAGACCGCATGTTCCAACCAGATGCGAAACAAATTCAGAAATATTCATATTTGGATGAGAAAAATTTAAATCTTTCCTCTTTGAAGTTTCAAAAAATTGAAATAGTTGGTGTTGCATGTTAAGCAAAGATATGAACATTTGTAGCAAATATTTTTTGACTGCGCGTGCGCGAAAGGTAGCGTAATTCTTCTTTCACAACTTCAGAGCAAGATATACAGGGCAATTTATGTAAATATTTCAGTTAAATTACATTAAGCTTCAAAAAGATATTGGCATTTTGTCCTGCGATGTTTTATTTTAAATGCTATCTGCTGCCTGCGTTTGTGCACACATGTTCCTATGTGATTTTGGATTCTCATCGCATACCTGATTTCCCCCTAAAGTTTGTACCAATATTTTTGTAACACCCTCTATGATTTGAGATTTTATACTTGTTTCCATCCATTTAATTTTTTTAAGTATTGATTGCAAAGAAGTATATAATAACAATATCACAAAAAATAACACTATGGATATTGCTTATCACGAGGAGAGTCATCCCCATTTTCATAATAACTTCTTTTCGTTTTTGTTTTTCATTTGATGCA
The DNA here is from genome assembly GCA_013235015.1 of Araneus ventricosus. Lineage (NCBI taxonomy): Eukaryota > Metazoa > Arthropoda > Arachnida > Araneae > Araneidae > Araneus > Araneus ventricosus. The sequence continues at coordinate 9,496 of BGPR01032290.1, read as the reverse complement.
TTTTAGTGTTTATTATTATTATTTTGCTTTTTCTTGTTGATGCAGCTTACGCATGAACCAGAAATTATCTTTTCAATCCCATTGCTTTTACAATTTAGAACTTATTATGTTATTCAGAAATTTTTTTGCTCGATATAAAAAAATCTGGCTTTTACGCCAAAAAAATCCAATGGTCACTCACCGAAGAATTTTTTGTTTGAATTACTGTTGACATTCAGAAAAATATGATATACCAAGATATTCAGAATATCTTCACCATACAGCTACTATAACGATTATTAATCGGAAACGACGAAATTAAGGTAACGATGGTAAAATGCTTTGTAAATATTTGAACGAAAAATTTTATTCTTGTTTATTAAAAGTATCTGAATGTTAAACTAAAAGTATCATATGCAATGAAAGACCAAACGCTTGCCAAGTAGACAAGTGTTTGGTCAAGAAAAAGAGTCGTCAAGCAGACAAGTGTTTGGTCAAGAAAAAGAGTCGTCAAGCAGACAAGCGTTTGGTCAAGACAAAGTGTCGTCAAGTAGACAAGCGTTTGGTCAAGACAAAGAGTCGTCAAGTAGACAAGCGTTTGGTCAAGACAAAGTGTCGTCAAGTAGACAAGCGTTTGGTCAAGACAAAGAGTCGTCAAGTAGACAAGCGTTTGGCCAAGACCAACGACTCAAAAGTAGAAACAATTGGAAATAACGAAATAGAGTTACTGTGAGGTAAACCTAAAAAATTGTCAATTTCACACGAAAAATTTAGCACTTGTTATTCGTAAATTTTGTTCGCGCAATATCTGGCTCTTAAGCCAATAAAATCCAATGCTCACTCAAGAAGTTTGTATGAATTACGGTTCACTTTCAGAAGAATATGTTATGAATAATACTTACCAGGTTTATCTGAGTATCTTCCCCATCCAGCTACTATCAAGTTTCTGCCATATTTATTCTTGTTTTTCTGAGGCAAACATATTGGCGAACTCATCGTGCCACACTTGATTGGCTTATTCAGTTTCATCAGTCCGATGTCGTGGACTCTGCCGTCGACGCTGAACTGCGGATGTGCTATGATTTTCACTACCTGAATTGCCTGACGTAATCCGTTTGGGCTTAAAACACCAACTTGGAATACTTCCGGCGGATGGTAACAAGCTTTATTGGATACTTTTTTCCCTAAGCATGATTTCTCTGTAATCGCATTAGGTCTAAAATATAGAATGCAATGATTAAGTTTCAGTTCAAATATGTTGTAGAAAATGTGACATGGAAGTGATATTCATTGGAATATAAAAAGGTAGCGTTTATTTGTAATTCAGGGCGTCACCTTTTGGAGTTTGAGATCCAGAGCCCAAATATGTAGTGGGGCCATCAGTAAGTAAAAAATTGAATAAATAAATAATACTTTTAATTCTTAATACAAGAAAGGAATATAAACAACAGTTATTCTTATCTAAATAGTTATATTTTTTAAATATATATATACTTATATAATTGCAGCATTTCTATTAATATAAAAGGAAAAACCAAATTAATAAACTTCATTTTCCTTACTTTGATTCTTGCAAACTTATAAAATACACGCTTAAACATAAGACTTTGAGTAATTTATTTACTATGAAAAAGCAAGCTAACCACAAACATCACCACCACATCCGGTCAGAATATAAATTTGACTTAAAGAGTAATAATTACTTTGATTGTTTGTCAAATGAATTGAATACATCCAGACACAGGGCTTGTATTTGTGTACGGGCTTTTTGATGCTACAAAGGCTACCAGAAGATGGTGCTTGCTTAGGTCGATCCTGAGGATGCAGGGTTGATGTGGTGTTTGCCCCTTATCTCGTGAGCGAATATTTCTCACGATTAATCTTCACCCTGCATCCTCAGGAAAGACCTAAGCATGCAGTCTTTCGACCACCATCAGCATCTGCAAGCACCATCTTCTGGTAACCTTTGCAGGGTCAAAAAGCCCGTACACAAATACAAGCCCTGTGTCTGGATGTATTTAATTCATTTGACAAACAATCAAAGTAATTATTACTCTTTAAGTCAAATTTATATTCCCACCGGATGCTTGTCTGCTCCTTCTACAAACTTGGACCTTCAAGAAGCAAGGTAAAGATGGATATATTCAGTCATTCTGGTTACTAAATAGTTTTTTATTATTATTTTAAGTATTTTTACTTAATTATTTTTATTATAACTTTGAAAAATTACTTTCGGAGACAGCATTGGTTATTAAAGTTGTTAACAAAATTATTAAGATTACACTCAAATGGGAAATTGCATTTCCTATTTAGTGGATTTTTTGAATTGTGAAGTAGCTCTTGGTGAGACCCCCAATAGCCCCAGGAGTTCTTGGCATCCTCTCGGTTGACTCACCATAGAGACGCATGTGTTACGTACCAATTTTACAAATGATGCTGAGTTGCGCGGACATTGCTGTTCTTAAACAGCCTGTTGCGATCCCCAAATTGGGTCTTGCAAATAAAAAAAACTTGGGTCTCAAAAACTCTCATTGGGCCCTTCTGTTTCATATTCTTCTAGATTAGTGAGAAAAAATTGTTAAAAAATCTTGGTTGTAAAGATTTCCTTAAATTAACGAGCAATATTTAATCAGATTTCTATTCGGTGATTATTAATTTAGTTCCCAACTTTGGGGTCGTGACAAAAATGTTTTGACAAAAAAATTGATTAGCAATGGAAAAGTGCTTAGGAAGGCTTGATCTCACTATACTTTTCTTCTGAATTTTGTCTAATAGTTTATTTCAATTTCAAATGATTAATTAGATTTTTAAAAAAATTTAATATAATTTGTAATGAATAATTTCTGACCATTTTCTTGTTTGTCTTCCAAATTTGGCTACACGACAAAACTGCTCAGATGGAAGTGGACAAAAGTTTAAAAAGTTCTAATCAAGAATATTTTTACGTATCAAGAATATTTTTACGTATCAAGAATATTTTTAAAACATACGTCCGTTGCAATGAACGACCGGATTGCGCTTTAGTTTTACTTTACTAAAATGCCTACTGACTTACTACTAATAAGAGTATGTTCAATGTAATTTGTATTAAACCTACGTCAGGAGCATCACTCAAAAATGTTTGACATATATATTTAAACTGCACCAATTGAAACTGCAGATTACGTCCATAGTAGAGAGTGAACATAGAAAACATACACAGTAGTATTAGAGACCCATCTTGGTACACTTGGTGATTTGTTTCCACTTCCACCCAGCTTAGCCTAAGGATATAAAGCTTGAAAAGGGCCCTAGAGGTATACAAAGTAGTATAGGACTGGTAAACAGTACCGCTATCTTTTCCATTCATACAACCCGACAGCGGATAGACATTCTCCATGAATCGGTCTGTAATGAGACCAATTTCTCAGAAGTCACAGATTGCGTAGAGGTCAAAATTCAGACTTGCAAGGAAGCTTATGCCAAGCGTGGTAATCGGGCTGATTCCCTCTATTAACACAGAATTATCGTCACCATCCGTATTGCCCTCAGGAATATTTGAATGCTGCTGATTGGACTCCCTAGTTATTCATTTGTCAGATAACGTAATTTATTATAAAAAACGGTAAGAACATCAGTTCTATTGATCTAAATATTCTAACTCTATACTTTTTTGCAAGTGCTTTCGTTGTTTCAAGTAATACAATTTGATATTAATCTCAAAAATTAAAATTCTAAGCGTGTCATTATTTTTTCAAAAGTCACAAAGTATCGCCACTTTCAAGATTTTTTGTTATTATGTTAATCGTTTTGTTCTTCCCAATTTACAGATATTCTCCGCCAAGCACAAATTGCTCGCATGTAACATTCCTCAATATTACCGCGTAATGTTGGCCATTTTCATGAAGGGTAAAATGTATTAATGAAACTAGCAGGCTGCATATATTTAATAGAGATGACTGTTTATTGTTTTAAGATAGTCAATTCCTAGTTGATGAAACATATTTCTATAAAGGTGAATTAATAAATTTTCGTTTTCAATGATTTTTCGCCTATGTTAAGGAAATTTAGAGAAAGAAGAGCAAATTGTCTATGTACTATGTACAAGCTTAGCAAGCATCAAATTTGATTCAAACAATGCCTCACAATTCATAGAAAAATATCTTTTAAAAAATTACTTACGTTAGAAAACAATGTGCTGCAGTTATGATGAATCTAGGAGAAATTATTGCACCACCGCACATTATTTGTCCATTTTTCATAATAGAAACCTTAAGGAACGAAATATATTGAATTTAAAAGTAAAGAAAATTCTTCCTATATATAAATCAGTTATAAAATACATTAAATATCCTCTAAATATCTTTGTGGGAGTATATAATCACTCATTAAATAGTTGTCCAGGTATTTCAAATTGCTTGGCAATAAATAAGAGGATCAAAGCAGCTAAGATTTACGAAGAGAAGCAGACATTTACAATTAACTCCACGCTACAGGAAAAGCGAGCTGCGGCTTTTTTCTCACTTTAAAGGGGGAGAAAAGAGGAAGGACCTACTTACTTCACGCTTTGACTGCCGAAAAATCTTTGGCTAGCCGAAAATCTTTGTCCGGTCGAGGTATTAAAGTAGATAGCCGTACTTATACACTTCACCATCGTACACGTCTCATCGAAAGATCCCTTGACCAACAATAACGATTTCATATACAGATGAGGAGGCATAAATTCCCAAAGGCTTCCAATGAAATTTAATCAGCTTTGTTTTATTATCTGCAGAATAGCGATTCCATAGGTGTTACGGTCCTCAGATGTACGGCTGATGGGTGTGGAGGCCGAAGCTAAAACACCACCCTGATGTTTCTGCTTAACTGTTGTTGACTAAGCCTGCCTCCAGACACCTTAAGAACATAAAGTTCCCAACCAAATGCATTATTTTATTTTCCCGAACAGCGTTCTTGCACGAGTTGAAAAGAAAAATTGATTCCGTCGTTGAGCCAAGTCAACTTGAAGAAATTCTTTCAGAAAGTGAGACAGTTTTCTAGCTAGGGAGAGATTATTTCGAAATATGAAAGAAAATTAGCAGCATTTTCATAAAACATTCTGCAAGATGGCATTTCAAATTCGTCTCGGTAAAGAGGGTTTTTTTTATAATGAAACAAAATAATAAAACATTTGTGCAAGGAGAGCCCTTTAATAGATCTGAGGCAGGTGAGAGTAAATCAATTGTGAAGAGAGGGGAAAATATCAAGACCAGTAAACTTAGAGACTTGACTCCAGACTTAATCGTGAACCCTCTAAAACTTCATGATGTTCAAAATTACCGACGATGCGTTTCGTATCGAATTGAGAGAGTGTCGTCAAATTGGTTTTCTACAGAAATATTTTACAATCAGAAGCGCAAGGTCAGGAAGAGTGGTAAAGAAATCCTTTGGGAGACACGCAATATTTTGTGCACATGAGAATCTGAATCTTTTTTATGATTGAATCTATTTTTATGGTAAAAATATATACCTCCTTGTTTATATATACCTTATGTATATCTCCTGTATATACCTAATATATTTATACTTAATATATACTTCCGAAAATTATTATGTCTCGTATTTTCTATATAATCTGGCATATTTATTTAGATTTATGATTGTTGCAAAACTGGCTATATCCAAAACGAGCTGCAAAACTGTCCATCTTCAAAACGAAATTTAAATACGCCCCCCCCTTCTTCATGCCTCATTACTATAAATTGCATATTGAAACACACTCCCCAAATGCCTCAAATGCCATGCAGTCCTTTTTTAATCTGATATTGGTTAGACGTGACAGAAAATCCAATTTTCTGAAGAATTTTCTGTTTTGGAGATGGCCACTATTGCAGCTACACGACACAATTGTCTGAAAAGTTGTTCCCTTAATAAATGGTGTATAAATTTTAAAAAAACGTATATTTATATAGGATGTCTGAAAAGTGGTAGCAATTTCTTAATAAATAAGAAAGAACAGAGTCATTATTGTGTGAATCTATTTAAATTATAAACACATGTTATGGAGTCTTCTCAAAGCACAATTCTAATTTTATCATACATTTTATCAGAAATTCATAAAAAATTACGATTACGGTATTCTCGAATGCTTCCACTGCAGCAAACTTCTTGCTATTAAAATTGACTTTTATATTTGGGGAAATTGGTTTCACTATTAATATGTCTAGGTTCCGTCAAATTCTAAAAAAAAGAGAGCGTTTATTAAAGATTTTCCAGAGAGAACTTTTGGTTAAATGCGCAATTACCCTCCATAGTTGTGCAGCATCTTATGTCCTGACGTCTATTAACAAAACTTTTTACGAACGCGGCATCCATATAACACTAAAAACAACATGACCGGTTGTTGACTTTTGATTAGAATTTTCGCATTGAATGATATCGCTTTTTCAACTTATATGAAATATCTACAATTATTTTTCCATTAATTATTTCGATTTTTAAAAAATTATTCCGATAAAGGTGTAGTCTACCGTTATTTACCAACACCAATTTGAACCGGGAGAAAAATTTATGTTTTACAAGGATTCAAGATTGAGGTAAAGATCAAGGTTAACGGATCATAAAATATCACGTACTGTCACAGAAAAAAGTAGCCACCACCTGCATTATTTCGCCGTCGTTCATCACGTATTAAAACAACAGGTATCGTTTTCAGAAAATAACTTCTAGTAAAAGATTCTATGCCAAAAACACTTTATAAGAGGTCATCTACATATTTATAATTGCATTAACTTTTAAATTTCCAAGGGAGCATATATTTTTGTTGATTGATTTCAAACCTCCACGAAAATGTAAGGCAATATACCAAATTTGATCGTTCATTCTAGGCGTATTTGTTTAGATATTATAAGCAAATGAAATTTTGAGTTTCTAATGTTAAAGTAAAATTTTGAATTTTTATAGATATCTTGAGAAATGATATAGTTATAGACATAGAATTTTGTTGATGTAATAGTATGAAGTATTCTACATTTTCGGCACTTATAATTTTGATTTTACGATAATTTTGAGTGCATGGAATTTCTTTTATCAAATTTCAGGGAAAAAGATAGAGGTATTTATAAAATTCAGAGTGCCTACTCTAATAATAGCCCGATATCTATTTTCTGAACCATTGCCCAGATAGCACGTAAGTTTGATTTTGACTTGATATTACCTTGTCATAGCAAATTTGACGCGTCAAACTTGAAGCGAACTTGTAGCAAATTCGCCGTGACAACTAGCGCCACCTTCCTTGCATTGCAAGCCCTTTGCAATGCAAATTTGCAAACCAAGCTTGATGCAAAGATAGCACAAAGAGATAATTATCTTTGTCTCTGTTTGAAAAAAAACATCCGATTTTTAATAGCATCTCCTAGGCCGTCCTTCTTTTCATTAATTCAATAAATCAATGAAAATTTGTAAAAAACTAACTTTTTTATAAAAAAAATTTTGAAACATTTTCCATCTTTTTACTAAAAGTTTTTACTTTAAAGAAAACTATATCGCCTTTTTCTTAATGTTGAAATTTTAACGTTTATAAACAAAATTAAATCTAAAAACAATCAGTGTTTGTTGAACAATAATAACTAGACATTTTGTCCCATTTTAAAGTAATTACTTTTGAACTATAATTTCAAAATTTATTCTACTAGCAAAACGTAGTTATTAGTGAAAATCGCTCTCTCTTTGACTTCAAATCATATTCTCAACTCAAAAAAATAATGAAATCAAGAAAATAGTTTAAAATAAATCGTATACGAATCGAATCGCAAGATGTATTAGCGAAATCTATCGTCTCCTCTCGTAGTCGAGCTGGTCGAGTGGTATAGATGTCAGGCTACCAAGCGGTAGGTTGCGAGTTCTATCACGGGTTGCGCTCGTACTCTGCTTTCGCTAGAGTTTGCTGTGCATGTCTGCTGCAAATTTGCTGCAAGTTCGTCCCATGGTGACTTCGAAGCTTGCGTTAACTTGCTGCAAACTTGTTTCACACTTGCACTCTTGTCGTGGCAAATTTGCTGCAAACTAAAATTGCTATCTGGGTAGAGATATGCCTATATTTACAAATCAAAAAATGCTCTAAATGACATACGAAATTATATTTTATATGATTTGAGTTAATAAATAAAATGTTGAAAAAATGTCGAAGTCTAAAATTTTATACGTCCCCCGATCGTATTCGTCATGTTTAGTAAAATTTTATTGAGACATTAATATTTTCACCAAAAATGTTCCTATCTTCTGCTTCTAAAACTGACCGAGTTAGGAATGTCAATATTTTAGACTATTTCAAAGGCCGTTTCGAAAAAGATCTGTCAATCAAGACAATTTTTTTCTTTGAGGTGACCGTTGATTGCCTAAGATAATGAAATTCAAACTGTCAAAGCTCAATCAGTTTTGGTCCAGAAAGAGAATAAGAACTTTTTTGTTTAAAATATTAATGTCACAGGAATATTTTACTATGACTTATAGAACTGAGGGAATTGCCCAAAAATTTAGACTTCGTCATTTTTTTGGCAGTACATTTAATGAAGCAATCAACATAAAATATAATTGTTTAGATCATTTAGAGCATTTTTTCCAAAATGGGAGAATATACCTACATCTAACGGTTTAGAAGTTAGCTATTGAAATACGATTAGAGTACACATCCTGTATAAAAACAAACATCTTGCCAAACTTCAGCCGCCTCATAGCGTTTCCTTGTTTTTATCCTAATCCTTTGAGAAGATGACGTGTTACTTCTTCGAAAAAGAAAGGCAGCGACATCTAGTTGCACGCTGGATAATTAATTAGATGTTTTGCATAGGTAAATTAGTGGAGAAATGATTTTTCTCTTTATACCTCAATAACTCAACTTCCAAAAATCAACCTTTTCTCTAATTATGAGATTTTTGAGAATATACAGCTCAAAAGAACGCATACATATCTGATGCAAAAATTCCGCAACTTTATTTTATGATCAAGACTAAATTTGGAATGAAGCTACTTACAAGCCATGGGTATTTGTTTTGCTGCTGTATTTCTATTCCGTTTATAATTTTTTTCGAGTTTGATTTGTCTGCGGGTGATATGCCACATACTGCAAGAAAAATTACAATAATTTTAATGCATCTTATTTGTTCAAATTGAAAATATAAAATATATATAAGTCGACTCGAATTGCCATAAAAGTTATTAAAATGTGGAAATTGGTAAAGTTTTTTTTGCAGTGGAGACAATTCTATCAGGCAAAATAAGTGAGACAAAATATTAGCATCAAACTTAACTTTCTCCACTTCCTGTCTTAAAATTGACCATATAGATATTGTTTGAAATCGTAGAATAACGCCTTTAGATTAGGGCGTTTTCACTTCGCGTTCTCGGGAGATAGTAAAGAACCATATAGATATTGTTTGAAATCGTAGAATAACGCTTTTAGAACAGGGCTTTTTCACTTCGCGCTCTCGGCAGATAGTAAAGTACCATATAGGTATTGTTTGAAATCGTAGAATAACGCTTTTAGAATAGGGCTTTTTCA